>JAFBJU010000125.1:406373-573056 GCA_016785305.1 Colistium nudipinnis
GCCAAGCTGTTTCCGCTCACATCTTCACGGGTGAACTTGATGTTGTTGTCCACATTGTTGATGTGCGCTGAGAAAGCTTCAACTTCCTGGGTCTTGACTTTGACCCTGGTGTCGTCCACCTACCTGAACCAGTGGGTGGGAACAATTCCTGTAAAAGACAACAGGGCTCTGCTTTCCACCTCCTCCATGTAGAGGTTAGCCACGATGGGGGAAACTGGTGAGCCCATGGCACATCCATCTTTTTGTCTAAAAAAGCATTCGTTAAACTAGAAATACGTTGTGTTCAGGCAAAGGTCAAGCAGAGTGCATATGTGTCCCGGGGGGAGTTTGGTTCTGTCAAGAAGGGTGGTTCTTGGTCATGCTTACTGCTTCGGTGGTGGGGATGCACGCGAAAAGCGAAATAACATCGTAGGACACCATTGTTTCGTCTGAGTCTAATTTTAAGTCCTTTGTTTTGTCTGCAAACTCCTGTAAATTCTTTATGTGGTGTTCTGTGTTACCAACCAGCGGGGCTCGTATTGTGGCAAGAAGTTTGTAGGTAACATAATGAATGCTGCTGATGATCGGTCTGAGTGGGGCTCCTTTGTGAATCTTGGGAAGTCCATAGATGCATGGAATGGTGTACCCTGGGTAAAGTCTGAAGTACAGTTGTCGATCTATAACCTTATCTTTCTCTAGCTATTGCAGGCAGGTGATAACCTTCTTTTTGTAGCCACTGGTGGGGTCTCTCTACATAAAGCCATGATTATTATTATGTATATGAAGCAGAGGTCTTCAACAGGGGGTTCACGTACGTACTGCAGGGGGGCTGGCAAAATGTTTGGTTGATTAGACAATTATTTATATATATATCTATATATATATATATTTTTTCCAACCAAACATGAATCTATGAACCTGTGTATAAATCGAATAGCTTACTACAGAATGCACAATAACAGGGAAGCTGTGTTAATACATGGCACTAGGCCCAGCTTAATATAAAACACAATTTTACATATAGTAGGGAGTGCCTGCTCCATCTCTCCATCAGTTTGGGGGTCTTTGGCCTGAAAAACGACCAAAAGACCTCTGTATTAGAGAATTTGTGCATTGATGTCTGGTGACAGTATTGGCCTGCTAAGAACATTTCACTTTTTGGCGATAAGAAATATTGTTGTTGCTTTGGTTTGTTTATCAATGATCATTATTATGCTGTGGGGACAGAGTATATAGAATATCAATGAGTGTTCATCCTATTTAGTATAGTATGATTTTAGAGTTACAGTAACTCACATGGTACCTTGATTCAATATATAGCCATGAGTGCCAAACTCAAAAAATCTGCAAGTTCAGTCATGTGTATCAATGTATTTTACTAACTATAATCCATGAAATATGTAATTACCACACATAAACGGTTTTCCCTCCAAGTCAGACAATTCTCTGAGAAAATGTGAGAACAACTTAATGTTTAATTGACGGTAATTCTTTGAAAAGAAAATACTGTGGAATTATTATAATCAAATAAGCATAACCCTTTATACCTTTATAATTGTATACTGCTTATACTTATATCTTGAATACTTCTTAAACCTTTCTATCACTAAGATACTCACTATATAGTTTTTCTGCTAAATGATCAATGAAGTGTTCACCAACTTGCCCACATTCAAATGAAGGTATTTATGGTGTCTCACGAACCAGACATTATGGGTGCCATAATTCATGCAGTGGTTTTCGGAGTGGTTACCTCTTAGTTAAGTAAATAA
The DNA here is from genome assembly GCA_016785305.1 of Colistium nudipinnis. Taxonomy (NCBI): domain Eukaryota; kingdom Metazoa; phylum Chordata; class Actinopteri; order Pleuronectiformes; family Rhombosoleidae; genus Colistium; species Colistium nudipinnis. The sequence continues at coordinate 408,125 of JAFBJU010000125.1, forward strand.
ATACATGGGGAACTGATTTATACATGCCAAGGGAAGGAGCTTTGGACTATGACCCGAGGTCATCTATTTGGGAGGAACATTGTCCACAGGACACTGGACAATGATAGGACAAGAAGGCCACATGGACTAAGACCTCCAATCAAGAACAAGACAACACCCCAACCTGGAAGACTTAAAACCAAATGTAACACAAAGAAACTGTGTTATTCTGTGGGATCTGTTAGGGAGGAGACAGTAACTGCCTGTCTCTTTCTTATCAGTAGCACAGCCCCTCAGCTGAGTGTGTGTGTGTGTGTGTGTGTTACAGGTCATATCACAGCTTATTGATAAATAACCTTTAATTGAGATAAGTTTCCGGTTCATCCTTGTTTCTACTTCCAAAAAAAGAACACAACAATACTCACTTAATGTGAAAAAAAAGTTTATCAAAAACGGTACATATGTGAAATGGGCCACAAGCATGATTCATCATTTGTCAAATATTAAACATCCCCATCAAAATGTTAATTGTCTTTATCTACGTTTTAAAATGTATGTCATCTAAGGCAGGCACTCAGTAAAAACAAAAAACAAAAAACATAAACGAAATCACAATAAAATGATTGAAAGAAATCCTTAGTAGTCAAAAACACCCTTCCAGTCAGATACAATAAAATACCTTATGCAAAAATGTTTGATAGCTTCACAAAAAGATGACAAAGCTCTGAAAAATGTTAAAATGGATTTAAAATATAACATTTTAAAAGGACATTCCACCACAAAGAGACAAAATTGCTATGCTTATCTTTACTTTTGATCTATAAATGAATTACCACCAACAACAGAATGATTATATAATTAGGTAACTGATTTTAATCAATGATTTTTCATCTGCAGATCAAGCAGTGACTGCTTGTTGATGTGAAGCATGCCCTCTCCTGGCCATAGTCAAAGCAGGATATGGGATTGTGAGCACCATGTGAAAAATAGTTGTTGAGGTTATTTTGCCATGTCTGGGAACCAGAATGAACCTCAGTGAAATCTCAATCAGGAAATGATTCTACATTTTTCGTCAATACCACAGCACCTCACCTTAGAAAGATTGTTGTCACACGCTATTTTCACACTCACTTACTAAATGGCCTCATGACTGGCTGCAGGAGATAAAGGGAAGCAGTTACTGTTAAAAAAAAGAAAAAAGGGAAGCTTGATGGCTCAGATGGACCTAAATAATTACCCTACAAAGGTGAGTGTTAGTTAGGTTACGTTAGTTTTAAGTAGTAAGTTTTATATTGGAGATTTGGACACCAACAAAATGTGCGTGTTGTACCTTTCCTTAATGCTGCTGTTATTACTTTTGCCTGCAAGTTAATGTTGTGCATGGTATCTTATTGTTTTTTTCCCTGTGAGGTGTCTCAGTACCTGGATTTTGTGCAACTACTGCTTTCATTTCCCACTTTACAATAATTCTTTTTTTTTTTAGACGTGAAAAAAAAACCCTCCTTCATATTGCCTTTGGTGTTGTTCAGTTGGAGTGAACGGAGAGAGCGACTTTGAGGCATCCCAGCTCTTTGCCCTCGCTGCCCAAGACTCCCTCGACACGGTAGTCCCCGTTGGTGAGCCAGTAAGGCAGATCCATGTTGGGCAGCTGGAAGTCTGACTGAGGGAGAGCGTACGAGCCCTGAGGAGACAGACAAGGGGTCGGGTTCAGAGGCTTGGTTTTCTTTTGACGGGAAATCATTGATTATTGACTGCAATTCGGTCTTTTAAAAATCTCTGATTTTGGAAGATGGTTAGGATTTTTCAGGACCTCAAGAAATAACTGCAAAATGTACTCGTTTGTGAATTGTTTTTTCAATAGTGTGGTTACAGTAAATTCTTGCAAATGAAGCTTTTTTATGACACAAACTTCAGAAAAATACACTGCAGTTACAATAAAGTTCAGAGGACTGCACATAGTTTGAGGGCCTTTTAAAGTATCGTGACTAAGTTGACTTTGCTTTTCACAAGTTTACAGTTAATTATGTTTCTTGGGGCCGTTTGGGCTTTGTAGCTGATAGACAGTTACGTGTATATTAATGATGTTCAAAGGACAAACATGGTGGGGAAAGCCAGTTTGGATAAATGGTCTAAGGCAGACAATTGTTCTCTCTTTCCACCTGCTCAATAGAACCTCATAACATAATCACTGTGTGAAAGTAAATCTGGTGATTAAAGGGAACCAGAGATGGTTCTGATTGGTTTATTGCATTTAAACCCCAAAATACACCTGTGATAATAACATATTCCCTACAGCCTACTTCTAAACCATGCCCCTGGAGCAGTGACCTTTTTCTCCCCACTGGTAAACAAACAAAAGTGGATATGGACATGACCTAAATGCATTTGCACCTTGAGCTTTAGACCTGTCAAAATGGGTCGTAAAAACAGAACCACAAGAGTACACAGCCACGATAGCAGGTCAGACATTGTCAGAATGCTGTCACCATCACCGTGTGACTCTGTCTATCAGCATTCTCAGACTCACGGCTTTGAAGGGGCAGCGGCACGGTAGCCCGTAGGTGTGCAGCGGCTCAGGACAGTCTTGGCCCGGCGGGATCAGTTGGGTCAGGATGTCACAAGCGTCCCGGTAGTGGCAGCTACCCATCTCTTCCACACAGGGGACCTTCACCCAGAAACCCGCCACCTCCTTCTCCAGGGTCACGTTCACCTGGGGAGGAGACAACCAAACAAAGAGTGAAGTCGGAGAAAGCTGGTGGACACTGTGTGAGCTTTGGACAAGATCATCCCGCAACACCCCATCAAAGACAGAAGAGAGGATGTTTCACAGATCTATGGTTTAAATGGTTTAAGACCATGTTACCTCAGACCGACCTGTGCAAAGAGACGGTGGATATCAAACATGACAAATAAAATTTGATTCGTTGAACAGACAGTTTTGAGTGGTTAAGGTGATTCCTCTCTCATTCTTCTCATCAGACGTGTCTCAATGGTCACAGTGACAGTTCTGTAATCCTCACAAACAGAGAAAGTGGATGTGTGACCTGTTGGTCTACGAAATGGTTTCAGATCTGCTGCTATGTTATTAAACCATCAAGACCCCTCACAACTTCTAACCTCCCCAGATTCAAACATGTTTTCCGTGGGAACTAGGGGTCTGCTGCGACTCTAGATTATTCACTTTTCTATTTGCCAGGGCTTTTTATTAAATCACACTCCTATTTCTTTCACTGCACTAAACTTTCAGCCTTCTATTTACATGTACATTCTCTATGTAACAATTTTTCATCATGTATTTATGTTGTGCTTGCTTTATCTTATGATGCATTTTATATATTGTGTAGAATACTTTGAATTTCCAGGCTGTTGAAATGTGTTGCAAATTAACTTTGCTTTTGTAATGGGGGACGGAAATGAAAAGAATACACAGACAGCTTTGTGAAGCGTGTGAATCGAGAGTGTAAACAGAGCTTTGAGATAGTCACATGAGGAAGAGGATTTTTCACTGTTTACCGATAGTGACTAGAGTCCACTTAACATTTTACACAACAAGGACGAGGATGTTGGAGTGGAACTTAATCTCATAAAACGTCAATGGTAAAGAACATCAGGCATGAGCATGAGCAAACTACCTTGTTTTACATGAGAATCCAAAGATACATTTTTTACATCCTTTAAGTTGTTGGAAAGCCAAATAAAATAATGTTTATTTGCTCATATAGGGCATTTATTTCTCTTCAAGATCGAGAGTAGGTGGGGAGATTAAGCTGTAGTGCACAGGGAGACCATGCTTCTGCCAATAAATCTGAATTCATTTGGCTAATTGTTTGATGAATACTTGGTGGCATTACAATATGTAATTGAATTTAGAGAATAAAAGTTGAATTGTTTCCCATCAATAAAACCTGATTAAAAATGAAGAATTAAGAACACGTTTATTAATGAAGGCCTTCTCATTATTAACCTAAGTGGATGCATAAATTATGTGAGACAATTAATGTGATCTTTATTTATTATACTTAGTAATGGTATTGATTCAACTTTATTTTTCATACCGTCCATCCATTAGGATGCATGATAAAGTGGATAAGTTCAACACACCCAGGGTGTATTTCAACAATTTGCAGTCTAGACAACCTGTACTACAAAATTAGCAGAAGACGTGGAGTTCATTAATAAAGTTCTTGATATGATAAGGGAAAAAACATTAAAAATTCTGGTAATGTTTGTTATAGCAATGGACAAAAGTGACAGTCAACAAATTGAAAAATGATTACAATTACAAACCAAATCAGGTCAGATATTTAAAGTATTTCTAAAAATAAAGCTTAAACACCCTCAAATTCTACTAGGTTTATTAATGTGTATTTTTACCTTTCAGTCTGACGATGAACAAACTATTCGGAACATGATATACAGATTAAAAAGTTTAGTTAATGTCGACACTGTTTCTGCTGCCAGAATGGAAGAGATGTTAATGTGGGAGAAGCTCAGTCTGAGCCAAATGTTATATCATGAGAAATATTGTGTAATATTATATATGGAAACAACAACGTCCACAGTGTGTGAAGAGATTTCCTAATAAAACACATGGAAAGCAGTAAAACCATTCCCTTATCTACAAAAAATATCTGGTACTCTTTATCATTTGTTACTTTACTATCAACTATTTTGTCCCTGTGAGGTCCTGTAGGAATGAAAGCAGGTTTTATAAAGATCTGAAAGGTCAGAGGTTATTGATTGTTTTTAATCTGTCATCACAAACTTAATGGTTCATGATAAGTTTCTCTGGTGATTTACCTCGATAAGGAGTGACCCAGTTTCGTAGGACAGGAAAGCCAGGGTAAAACCCAAAGTTATCTGGGTTTATAACAATTTAATGAGAGATGATTTTCCAGCCTGACACCAAACTCTGCTGGCAGGTGATAGGCGACTTTATAGAGTTACTAAGAGTCCAGCTCTAACTGACTTCATGATACACACTTTTTACTTGTTAACTCAAATTAAACTAGTCAAAGCAAATATATGTTTTCTCCCCCAGTCTCTGTGTTCTAAAGTAGATATTATATCAGATATATGTATCTGAGGCTCAAACAATAACCTTGTAGGTGAACATTTTTGAGACTAAATTGAATCTTAAGAGATAAATCGCAGATCAATTGAGGACTTGCTGAGACATAATTTATTTCAAACTCTTGTGGTTAATTGTTCATATTCTCTCTCCACTGAAAGAAGAACAAAGGCGGAATTTCCTCTTCACTACAATGTTCATAGGAGTGCCTTGTTCTACTCACATGGAGCTCATGCGATCAGCAGCAGGTCCAGACGTGTCTGCTTTTTGCCCTCAGCGACCAAACACAGCCTGCTCACTGCACACCTGCAGGACACTGCACAAGGCTTTTGTGACTGGTCCTGAGTAATCCTGTGTTTATGGACCCATGGTAAACAAAAGAAAAAGTCTAATCTAAAGGGGTGAAACACCCACAGGCGTAGTTGCTTCTGTGTCTTCCAACATTTCTACCCTCTCTTTGCTGGGATGTTGTGTGATTTAACAGGAAAATGAGACAGGGGAGCCATTTTTTTAACACTAGAATAAAGGAGAGAAGTGGTGCACTCACAGAGAGGGGAGCGGTGAGCGGGACAGACGAGGATCCGGAGGCGGAGGCCCTCAGCTCTCCTGGGATGGTGATTGGGTCTGGAGACAGAGCCAGAGTTTTCAGTACGGCCGGATCATCGGGCTGTCCACAGTTCTTCCAGTCAAAGCCAGCAATCTGTAAATGAAGGCACCTGTGTATGTAATACTTGTGGAACCTAAACTGTAGTTAAAACTCTTCCATCACATTTGGCTGACTTGTTTCCCACGCACGGCGTGTGTGTGTGACCGTCCGATAACGGTGGGGGTGCAGCAGCTCACCTGAACGTTGGTGACCCTCCTGGAGCTCCGCTGAGCCGCACACACATTCAGTGTGACCAGCATCAACACGAAGCGCTTATCCATGGCGTCCGGCAGATACCGACACACACGCGCGCACACAAACACACGAACACAGCGGAGGCTTTGAGGGCAGCGAGGAAAAACTGTTCCTTTGCCTGCCGCAGATCGCTACTACTTCCTAGTTTACGCTCCACCGGTCCTGTCACGTGACTGCGGAGTCATGTGACATGCGTACTGTGTCGTTTTCGAATTAATCAAATGTTATTTGTATAGGCCATATCCCAATGTAGTCATCTATTTACCGGCCTTAGCTACCAGAGTTTGGGCACAAACAACAACAGACACACAAAAACATTTTTTTTCTTCAAAAAAGAAACCTGAGGAAGCGAGTACACTAAGGCTAAAACAATAAGACATTTCGATATCGTTAAAGAAGTTGTGTCAACTAAAGAAGTTGTGTCAACTTCTTTAATAATATGATGTGATGCAGATTCATAAATAGTATGTTCATAATCAAAGTCTGAACCTATTTAAAGCAATATATTGTTTTCCATGCATTTACCTCTGAGCAACTACAGCGATTTCGTGTCAATCAATCGAACGTCCCGTGAATGAAAGCACAATTATCCGCTGTGATTAGTTACTGCATGTCTGAAGCAGACACTGTTGGATGTATTTGTTATAAAACAAGTCATGAAATATACCCTGGGTGTGTTGAACTTATCCGGTTTATCATGCATCCTAATGGATGGACGGAGGTCATCTGGCAAAGAATTTATGTTAATTGTGGGCCGCTTTTTTGTACCGTGCTTTAGTTGTTTTTTGTATTTTCTTGTACCCTAACAAAAAATATTTATTTGGGAATTAACAAAGTCCTATCTTATCTTATCTTATTTCATGAGTTGCTCTTGGGTTTTCTTTCCAAAGGTGGAGGAAGCTTAAGGAGGAGTGGTACTGTTGCTTCAGCGTAGACGATCTGCTTCCTGTTTATACCAGACAGCATGTGGCCAGTATTCATAAATGGCTTCGATATGCATTTCAGATTTGTTAGTATGGGCAAGGTTTACTAACAGAGCTAATATTGTCTGTGTACGTTATTTTTTTAAATTTTAAACCAATGAAATAAAATAGTGACCAGTTTATTCAATATCATTGCAAATGTGTACTGAAGAAAAGGCAAGAATATTATATATTTTAAAAATATTCATAAAAGAAGAAAAAAAATCATCACATAGCTGTGGACATCAACTGCAAACATATTCTATTTCCTCAGAGGATAGAGTAAAACTGTAAAGAAAAATTGGAAAGTCAGGTTCAGGTGTTTTATTGGCACATACATCTCACCTTTTAAAAAATAGAAACAAACGTTAATAAAATAATCAAAGTGTTATTCATTCTGACACTGTCACAGAAAGTTCAACAACTGTTTTCAGGTAACAGTGTTGAATTGGCTACTTCATTTAGGACAGCATTGATACAAAATCACACATGTATAAAGAACATGTGAGGAATATGTGCTGACATTCTTCAAAACCGCTGATGAACTGATTTGGTTACTCTGTGAACATGGCCTCCAATAAGCACTCAACAATGCTGAGACTAACTGACTCAATGAAATTCCTTTGAGTCCAAATAATGACTTTGTAACTGTGATTCTTATGTCTGACATTTTTTTTAATGTTTTGCATATGGGGTGTTGCTCCAGGAATCTATGGACTGACAACCAGAGTGAGTGTTACCTCACTACACTTCATGTTGTAAATAAGTTTAAATAGGCATTTTTTCTGTGAGGGAGAAAACAGCCCTATTAGGCTACATTTGCATTTGACAATAAAAATAACCTTTTGGGTAGAGTATCTCTCAAACATGGACAGAGTAAAGATTTGATTGTACCAATACCATATTTTGAGCGCCACTTACAGTCTTTAAGATATAAGCCATTTACTCCCACCAAGATGAGACAACAGATAAGATGACAGCAGTGGGACAAAAGAAAATAATACATCTCAAAGGGTGCCCTTACATCAAAGAAAATGGAAAGAGTAGCATCATGAGGACAACAGAGCATCCTGGAACAAGCAAAGGCCAAAAGACAAAAACAAGAGGAAAAACTGAGGTCAGGTGACATGGCTCGGTTATCTTTCCAGTATATGTTAAAAAAAAGTTAATAAAACTACAGCACATTTTATGAATCTGAGGCAGATCAGAGCAAAATGCTCATAGGAAGAATAAAAGACGTGGCCAGTGAGCAGGTCAACAAAACAAAATTCTATAAAACTTTGTAGATGAAGTGCTTTGTTGGATAAAAAAAGATGTAAAAAGAGGCCCATTCATTTTCCTGAATATTAAACAAGGAGTTTCAAGAGCTTTTGGAGAATCATTTGTGATTCATTTATCACCTCAATGCATTTATTCTTCATTTCACTACTTTATCTGTTCAATATATTCATAAACATGACTTTGCTGTAATGCAGCCGTTTACCATTTAAACATTACAAAAACTGATAATCCAAACCAAGCGTCATTTCAAATTAATACTGCTATCATAGCAACAGCTCTGAGTAGTGCAGTAGTCACAAAACCTTATCATGTGAAGATGCTTATTATCCAAATGATAGGTCTTAGACCAGTGACAATTCAGACTCTAAAAGGAAGATTAGAGAGTGCATAGCAGAGAGTAAGGCTTTGATCAATTCTGAATTAAGTGCACTTAGATTTCAAAACAAAAAGACAATATTAATAAAAATGTGTAGTTGCACAGTTTTTTTAAATCACGTTTAAAATATACATCTAAAATACATATCTATTAATGGCCATTAATTTTTTTTTAAAGGATTACTTCATTTTGGTCTCGAGTATATAATAGAAATGTTCCGACACAATCAGCCTAAAGTTTCTATGCAACTACTGGAAGCTGATGAAATTGTGCAATATTAGACTGCCAAACTATTGAAAACCAAAGCTCCAGTGGTTCCCTGGTAGCCTGTATTTCAACAGATTATATGTTTACATGGGTTCATGTTTCTGTTTCTAGTGTTGTCCTTGCATCGTACAATACCCTGTGGGTATTTTCTACCCCCCTACACAAGCCAGTTAAATATGAAAACCATACCATTTTGATGGTATTTTGATGAAAGAACAACAGATTTTATACCATTACTCTGACAGCATGCCAGTGGCTGAGAAAGGAGAAACATTTCTGAAGACAGTAATCCTTGTTACCTGTTATTTAACCAACTGGTGCCAAACTGGTATATGGGTTGCACCTTTTAAACTATGACATTGGTAATTTGTTAAGTAAATTGCCAGCATAACTTCAATAAATAAACCGTTTGGGTAACATAACAAAAAGAAATGTAACCTTATCAACCCAGCATCATCATTTATATGAAGTCATTTATATGATATGTATAAATTATCATTTATATATGTATACTGTACAAATCTGCTTTATGGATTTTGGTATTCATGCTGTGTTGAGTGGAAAAAGTCAGATTATGTTAACTTAACTAGGTTAGGTTGCCTTGTGTGATACTTTTTACCACAACATTTTGTCAAGTAGTGTATGATTATAAGCATCATTGTGTCAGGTGTCATGTCATTATTCCTTTATAATATTCTTTCATTAAATGGCATGATGACAAGTTGTTCTACTATATGCTGACTATATTCAATCTCACTTCTTTCAATCATTCAGTTAACACATGTCACTGTTTTTCAAGCTACCTTTTGTTATGTCAGATAGCTAACAGTAAGTAACATTAATGACAGGCAGTTAGTGTGTGTGTAAATCTTGACTGAAAATCTCTCGTGTGGTGCAACCCAGTTTGATTTAGTGATAAGTAAATCTTTGTTAAGCATATGCCTATTTGGAAAATATGCTATGTTTGAACTGATAAAGGGCTGGTGCAAACGACAACAGTTGCTCTCTATAACGAAGATTATTGCTGTTCTAAGAACATCTCATTCTCAGTGTGCAACCTGTAAAAAACACCCAACACTCCAAATGGCCAGATAACATTAATGAGTCAGACACCTTGTGAGTCAAGTAAAATAATTGGGAATAGGTCTGTGTTGCCTATTATATAATACATTTAAGATTAAACACTGATATAACAGCTTCACAATCTTTTGACAGCTTCATAACAGAGCAACAATGGCAAGATAAGCGTAGAACTGACTAATAAAAAATATGCTTTGATTTTGGCTTTCAGGGGTGTGTTTTGCAGTATGTTTCCCATCACCCATATCCTAAGAATGGCAGTCTGTACAATTAGTATAATACATTCACAGCAATTTTTTTTTTTAATCAGGAATGAGTGAGGGGAAGTTGTGGGTTTCCCCACTTCTCTGAGTGTCTTCTTCTTCTTCTTCGAAAATTCAGTACCCAGAACTCTGTTCAACAGATCATCGCGGAAGGTCATTATCCAGTGACCATTTGAAAGGAGACTAATAATCATGTCAACAATAATAAATAAATATGTAGAGACACAGGAACTGGAAGACGAAAAATGAAAGGAGTGGAATGAACCATCCAGCCGGAGAAAAGGTAAAGGAATGGATGAAGAGATGATGTAATCATTGCAGTAAGATAGTTTCTTAGTGTGTCCCGTGTTTTCATCAAGAGACACAATGCCGTAGGAAGTAATTGGTTTCACCCTAATTTTACTTTTGCTTGTACACTCCAATTTAGTCAAGTAATTGGCTTCGTTTTTTTTGGCAACAATTCAGTCATTGTAGTGCTGTTTCTCTTAAGGTACGAGGTCCGCCACAGTCCAACGTTCCCCCCGTTTCAGCCATTGTACTGCTGCTGATAGCGACGGTTCAGCTCGCGCAGCTCCTTTTCTCGCACACGCCGAGCTTTGTTGGATTTGGTGGAGCGGCTGGAGCGCGTGGATTGGGCCGACTTGGTGCTGTGGCAGCGTGAGGACGCTCGCTTCAGGAGGTTCTGAGATATACAGCGCTGTAGGTTCTTCATGGAAGAGGATGCGGCCATGCTGACAATCCAGGGGTGCTTGAGTGCCTGGCCCGCTGTTAGTCGCTCGCTGGGGTCCACCGTCAAGATTCGTTCCACAAAGTCTTTGGCCAGGTTGGAGACGCTGGGCCAGGGCTGCAGACAAGAGACAGAAGTGAGACATAATTGAAAATAAACAGAGGACATAAAATATTTTTTATAATGTAAACTTGTTTATCGCTAAGTGAGGGGTAGGCAGAGAGCTGATGCTGCTGAGAGGAAAGTAATATTGAGCTTTAAAGCTGTATCACACTGCAATAATTACTGTAAAGTCAAACTATGTATCCTGACAATACCTAGAAACATAGAGGAAGGAAGAAAGAACGACAATAAAGCAACAAAATAATGTTTGGACCGTTTCTAAAAATCATCCCTCAAGACTGTCAATAGGGAGACAAAGAAATATTGCTATATTAACGGTTTGCATTATTTTTTCCCTATCTGTAACTTTCTCCCTGCTTAAACAAATCTGGTATTTATTTCAGATCATTTATCTTAAAACAATTGAAGTGTACAGGTAGTTGTCTCACTCTACAGAAGTCTGTTTCCACTGTACATGAGCTTGTACGAACACATGCTAAATTTATCACAGAGGAAGTGCTCTTCAGGAAACAATTTCACTTTGCACAAGTGAATAATCCAAATATGTTTGAGTGGAGGGAGAGCTAAAGTATGAGTTAAAAATGTAATCAGCAGAGGTCTACCCAAGACACAAGAGGGCAGCAGAGCAACAGACAGCTGAACATGTCTGGTACACTGTACAGAAGGCATTCAGTAATATTTTACATGAATTAGTGTTAGGGGTGTGGATAATTCTACAAACTTTGTTGAATTCAATGAGACATAGTTTGATCCGTCTCCGAGTCTGACGTTCCCACAAGATTTAACCAATGTACTAGAGTCAAACTCTACCTCCGACATACTAATAGACCCAACTGTACATTTCTTTTCCACCTACAACAATGTCCCGACTGTGATTTATTCTTGGGCAACAGCTGGAAACATGAACATTATTTAACACAGCTGTATAGACACATGTCCCAAAGGGAATACATTTCATTCTGCTGCACCTTTGCTCCTACTCTCATATACCCTCAGAGCATGATTTTCAGAAATGTAACTAGATAATAACAGTAGGGTAGGGTTCTTGTATTGCATCAGACCCAGGGAGATAAAATAATCAACACTTTATGAAATAGTAGCTCAAGTACTCTGTTATGACTGTGTGGCATGTTAAAAAAGAGTGTAGAATACATAAACAACGCTGAGGCATCACAGCATCAACCATCAATTAAAATGGTTACATTTACAATCTGTGGACAAAGAGATGAGACAGGAGCGTACAAGAAAGGTTTAAGTTCTTATCTAATCTCTTATTAATATCAGGAACACAATTAGCCAGAGGAGAAGATGATAATGGTGTCCTTAATGAAACAGGGAAGCACAGCTAATCATAGAAATTGACTTATCCATTAATCAGTTCTATTAGTAGAGCTATGGAGCAAATGTTTTTTATGTTAAATGTGGGTGTTCGCTTAGTTTCAGACGCGGCCATCGTCATCCGGCATTTACGCCGCCTACAAAGTAAATGTACAGTTGGTGGTAGAAACACAAACCGGACCAAGATGTACCATTCCAAACCATACCGTAACAAACAGAGCTGAACCGTACAGCTTGGTGGAATCGTGCCATTAGTGTCATGCACACAAGGACACATGCACAGGTATACTGCAATTCAATATTTTTGATCGTGATTCTAATCTCTTCCAATGATTAACGCAAAAAAAAATGGTGAAAGTAAGATGCAAAAAGGGAATTGGGCACTTTTAACTCATTGTTTTAATTTTCTGAAACTGAAAAACATGGTCCACAGCTGTCACTGGCACTGGGGCATAGCATTTGAGAGGATTAAACAGCTCCCTGTAAAAATATTACAGAACCAATCCGCCATTACTCGGGCTGAAATAGCTGTGTGTGGGGCAAACATTAACCAAAGGCCTTTTTTATAAAACCCACTTGCAACATAAACATCCACACTATGAAACAAAAGAACAGACCACTCAGCATTCTTCCAACTAAAATCACAGACCGAGCATAAATTACTGTGCAAGCACAGAGGGAGGGCATATTGATTTAGAGAGGACAAATAAATGAGAGCAAGTATGGTGAGGTAGAAAGTATGAGATCAAAACGCACATCATATGAGAGTTGAAGTGTTACATGCAAAATGGTTGGTTGTTTCAGAAAGTTAGTAACTGCGTTTAAACCCCTACCACCTTTCAAGAAAAGCTGAACTTCTTGGAAAATGTGTTGACAAAGCCTCATGCGTTGTGAGGAATGTATTCCAAATATGGCTGAAGCCTGCTAGAGTGCGAGACTGTGTGGTTAAGAGTGTGACACAGATCAACTGGAAGCTCCTCACCTCTCCAGAGAAGCTGTACTTCCCCTTGAGAATCTGGCGGTACAGCCTCATGCGGTTGTCGTCCTCAAAGGGCATGGTGCCACTCAGCAGGATGTACGATATGACCCCCAGCGCCCACATGTCTACTGCATTCGTATATGGTTTCCTGACCAGGATCTCAGGAGCAATGTACTCTGGCGTGCCACAGGTGGTCTTCATCAGACACTCGTCCCCCTTCTTCCTGCTGCTGGCCAAACCAAAGTCCGTGATGATGATCTTGGAGTCGGCTCCAGGGTGGTAGTAGAGCAGGTTTTCCGGCTTCAGGTCTCGGTGAGTGATCCCTAACGTATGGAGATACTTGACCCCGTCCAGCACCATCTGCAGCACCCGGGTAGCGTCCCGCTCTGTGAAGGAGCCACGAGCGATGATCCGGTCAAAGAGCTCGCCCCCGGTGGCGAGCTCCATCACCATGTAGACACGTTCCGCTGTCTCAAAGACCTCCATCAGCTGAATTATATTGGTATGGCGAACACGCCGGAGGACGCACAGCTCTGACTCACACACCTCCCTTCCCTCTCTGTAACGGGTTTCGATCATCTTGATAGCGTACGGTTGCCGCGTACTCTTGTGTTCCACGCGCACAACCCGACTAAAACTACCTCGCCCAATCAGAGCTTTGATGTCATACTTTGCTGTGACCCGGGGATCAAACTTGGCTCGATACTTTGCCACCTTCTTTCGTTGCGGGTCCGACAGTTCGGATGGGTCCTTGGGTGGCTGGGCGGAAGCGGTAGGAGTGGCAGCTTGGGCCTGATGTGGGGAGATGGAGTTAGCCTTGTCACCAGCCCTGCCCATCTTGCTTCCAGAGCCATCCCCTCGTATGAAGTGCTTAAAGATATCTGTCTGAGGGGGTTGGGGAGGATCAACCTGAAAAAGGAACAGAGTTTATCACAGATGGAAATTACAATTTAGACTAGAACAAAAGCAGCTCATTCATTTTCCATAACTGCCATATGTAAAAAGACTGATGCTAACACTGTGTCTAAACTGGAGTTCATAAGAAATATGTCAAAAATAACAAAACAAATAACTTAAAGATGTTTTTTTTCTCCATTCTTTCCAATATGTCAGAGCTGTGGGGGACAAACTATGGAATGATTATGCCATTTGTTTGAAATTTCTCTACTGATGTTTCTTCTTTCATATTAGCCAAAAACAGACATTTTTGTGAGATAATCTTTTTGAATTGGTCACTGTTGTTTTCTTAATGTAACAGAAAAAACACTAGTATCTATAGGGGTATCATTTCATTAAATATTGGTAGCAGTTATAAAGCCATGTTCATTTACTGACCTTTTTGACCAGGTCCAACTGAACATCCCCTGGAGGCTCAGGGAGGACCTTACTGTTCCTGCAACCCATCACATCACCGTGGGCCGCTGCCCAGTATGCCACACAGGCCACCAGGAGCCCTGCCTCATCACCGCAACAGCTGATTCAACTACCTCAGGGCATCCAACATCCAGGCTGTACCCAGACTGAGACAGAGGGTTCATGAATAAAGCTGATCACACCCACTGAAGTCCTGGTGTGCCGGCATCAGCAGTCACAGTTCACGGATACAACCAATACAACCACTTAGGTCCAGTTTAGAAGTCAGAGTTCGTGTAAGCTCTCTTGCAAGCACATTGTTGGTCCCGACTCCTCCAGCAAGTACTCAATCACTGGGCTGTCTTTTTGTTACAGTATTCTCTGGTAGACCTGTGTTGATGGCTCTGGTGCAAACACACACAGCCAGGCAGCTCAAACCCCTTTTTAAGAAGCTAGCAGCACTCCAGCTCAGATGGAGCGCAAGTTGTTGAATGATGTGGAGAAATGTGCATGACCAGTGCTGGTGTGGCGGCTGCCTTGCACAAAAAAGGGGAGGGTACAGAGCGAGCCTCTTTTCCCCTCCTTTTTTAGCCGCTCTTTATCAAGTTTGAGCGTGGTTGCCTTTGGGAGAAATGGAGCATCATCCACAGGATTCAAGCAGAGCCTCCGCAGAAAGTGAGATAATCAGCTGTGCTTTGATCTACGAGGAGAAGCTGCGGTGTCAGCAGTGGTGTCGCCACAGATAAAGCAGCTCCCCCGGAGAATCCCAGGCTGGATACCAGCAGAGGGACGCTCTGAAATAAAGAACACAAAACGCAACATGAAACTCGAGGGGTCTTGGGCTTGGTTCACCCAATACATGGGCACCTTGTCCGAGTGTAGACTGAATGCTGACATGACTGGAGCAGCCTTCTCACTTTATTCAAGTTGTGTACACAGTGGCCATTATGAAGTGATCTAGAATTATGCCACTGAAGTTACGCACCGTGTTTGAGCAGAAGTTGTTGGGCAATAATGGGAAACTCTCAGTTGAACATAGGTTTCCAGACATGTTTTGCCATGGGTAAGAAAATTAATGTTTATGTAGAAAATGACTGTTCCCCCCAAGTTTTCTGGATATATTACCATAGACAATTAGTGCTTAATACTTATCCACAAATCAGATATTACAGCTAGTTAAACGTTCTAACTACAAGAAAAAGTCAAATAAGTTATTTCAATCATTTAACAGTATAAAAGAAACTTGCATTACATTTAAGTTGTGATAAAAAAAAGGGGGCCAGGCCTAAGTCATGTCAATGTTTTTTCTGTGGCCAACAAACAGATTTACCGCTTTTTCGGCAGCACAGACTAAAGTTCGGCCACTTCAACAACTTTAACAACTAAAAGTGACATGACAAAAGTAAACAATAAAAAAGGCGACTTTGAGCCTCACCTCGTAACTTGAGAGCGGAGTGTGTGAGCATGCTAACTAGCCTGCTAGCACAAGGGCTGGACTCCCGACTCTGCCAAACCCAGCCTCCTCACCCCACTCTCACTCAGCTGAGCTCTCCATTTTCACCGCGTACTTTCCCAACTTTGCCCCCGAGCACAAACGCGTCACATCCATCCCTCCATCCGTCCGGCACGCTGGGTTGGGTGTGCGGGTGGTTGCTTCGTGTCGCAGATGAGTTTATAAAAGTGTGAGATGGAGCGTACAGGCACCAGCAGAGAGGTCGCTCCCGCAGAAGTTGTTTTTTTCGCCCGGGACCACCTTCACACCGCCGGGGAGTAGTGAAGGCCCTCGAATGCGACACGGACACCCCGCTTTACGTTTTCAAAATAAAAGTAAAAGTACATCGTTTTTGTGCAACAGTGTGGGAGCAAAACATTTCAGGAGAAATTTTATAAAAATAAAAAAAGTGGGCAAATATCGTTATCGTTCTGCATTCATTGACACAACTCCTCATACGATTCTTTGCAAGTAAAGTTTGTTAATAGTAATAATATATTAATGTTCATCAAGTCATGTAATAGAGGCTTTCGGGGTCAGTTTTCATCTGAGCTCAATGTTAAATGTAAGTGAAATGGTAAATTATATAACTTTAGACATTTCGGTTTACTAATCACAAGGGGGCTGGGAAAACAGATTTATATTGGCTTCACAAAATGCCTTCTATAGAAAAAACATTGAGTTATATATGTTTGGTTTTTGGGTATTTTAGTTTCCTTGTAAAAGAACGGCCTGTGTTAAATTTGGGCCATGGCGTTTGACAGAGAAATGTACAAATTGATGCACAATTGTTGGCTTCTGTCTTACAATTATACAAGAATATATATATATATATATATATATACCTGGAAGCAATGTGTTTCATGTCAATAAGCATGTATTAGAATGAAAAAAAAAAGTTATAATGAGCTAGTGATCCAGATAGAAAAAAATAATAATAATCTCAGAGGCAGTATCATTGTAGAATCAAACAAAGGCAGACACTGATGAGGACATGGTTGTGGCCTCTCACTCTCGGGGAAGCTTAATGCTTGCATGCGCCATATTAGCTATCACAAAACATGTTTGTACATTTTCTAAATGCTGTTCTCTGTGTAATATATAGTTGTTTTCCCCACTTCCCAGGTTGTGCGCTTTTATTCTGAAGGTTCAACTTTCAAACGTCCTGTAACGATCTCTCTGTCTCTGTCTGGTGTGACAGAGTTTATCCTCCATCCAGTTTCTTTTGTCGAGACTGGCCGACCTCCCTCGGCTTGTTTCGACCCCATAAAGTCCTCACCGTCACGTCCGGGATACAGAGAGAAGTTCCTGACAAAGTGCTGACATCTTTTTCATGGAAAAAGTACCTGAGAGTTTGGAATTCCTTTCTCCAGCTCTCTCTCAGGTCCAGGTTAGAGAAGTCTCATGTATAGGATGACTCTTATCTGACCCTCACTTGAGAGGATATAACATGAAAATGATTAACTAGCAAACTAGAATGGCATAAGTAAGTGCACAACTCTGCCGACCACAAATTATGCAAACTCATAAATCTCCATAAATACAATTTAACAAATATGATTATGATTATTATGATGAAATGGAGGCAACAAGGCCATGTTAAGTAAAGTTAAGTTATCCAAGATATAAAATGCATTCTTTAAACAGTATCCAAACCCAAATTAAAAAGGTTATTTACTGGCCCAGGTCCCGTACAGCAAGCTGGTGACTAAAATCTCCCTGCATGGTAGTAAATGTCAATAATGCAACAAGCCTCTCATTACAGCATTATAATGTTTAAATGTGTTACAGGACATTTCCACACGGTGTCACTATATGCATAAAAGTCACATTGAAGGCCATCTCAGACTTTAGGGCTACCTTGTAGACATTTATTAAACTGACTGTCTCTTTACAGCCCTCACACCTCTACTAAACTTGTAAACTACCCTGGGATGAGTAGCATTTAGTATAACCCTGCTTGTTCAAGAGGTAATAAAGAACACGTGGCCTTGGCTTCAGCATTGACGTGACACTGGACTCGCTGTCGACTGACCATGACTTGTACAGCCTGTGCAAGGCACAGCCAAGTTTTGTGGAGGGGCATTAAAAGTTTAGAGTTTGTCAGAGGGGGACAAGTATTCCAGAAAGACAGGCAGAAAGACAGTGAAAGTCTTTTGATGCCAACAAAGCTCATTGAATTGATTTGAGGGGGTGAAAATGAGAAAGAGGGAGATAGAGACAGAATAGGGAAATAAGACACAACGCAGCCAGCAAGGGAGGGACAGAGGAGAAGAGAAAAGAGAGACAGACAGTGAGAGAGGAGATAAAAGCAAACACAGAGATGCTGCTCTATCTGCAGTGCAGCTGAGGTCAGGGCCTCTCCGGCTCTGCTACATCATCATCCTTGTGATTGATCACCACTTTGTCGCATTCTGATTAAGATGCTTTGTCTGAGCGCGTCGCCTCTATTGACACTTGGGTGTATCCCCCGAGCATCGAGTCTGTTTTTTCCCCTCTCCATCTCACTATCTCTAATTCTGCTTGTGCTTTTGCCAGCCAGCCCCCACCCTTCCACCCCCAAAGGTCAGCATCATCTATTAGATTTAGATTTGCTGACTGCTGTATTATTTATCCATAGAGCGATAGAGAAGATACGCTATTGAAACCTCAATTGACTCTGTCTTTGTCTCAGTCTCCATTAATATACCCACGATGATTGTCCCTCATTTGTGTGTGTGAGGATAATCTTTTTAAAGTGCATGTCTCTGTGTGTCTGTGTGTGAAATACAGAGAGAGAAAGAGAGTAAGATTGTATGTGTGTGCCAGCATTGGCAAGTGATTCTGTAACTTTGCGGGGCTGCAGAGGATGAATATGCTAGTGAGTTTACAGTGAATGACAACTTAACGTGTGTCTGTGTGTGTGTGTGTGTGTGTGTGTTGTCAAGCCTCAGTGCAGTAAGGAAAGAGCAGATACTTCTATTTTTGTTTCCTTCCTTTCCTGGTAGGGGACTCCCCAAGAGAGTTGGGCAGAGAAAGAGAAAAAGACAGAGAGAGAGAGAGCGACAGAGAGAGAGAGAGAGAGAGAGAGAGACCATTGCTGTATGCTGTCAGTACAATCATGTCATAGTAAACTGACTATTGATTGCCTGAGGCCCATAATTCCCTGAAGGAAATATTGTGTGAATAATATAGGGACACCACAGGAGATAAAAATATCACAAAATACAACACACTCATTGTAAGGGTTTTATTGACCACATAAGGCAAGATACTAGTTCCCATAGAACATAACAGTGATGTTTCAATCACAGCAGGATTTTCATTTGGTCCCAGTTGTTGGACATGGCTTAAGAGATCTTACACCATGGTAAGACGGTGGTACTAACTTTCATAATCCAGTTGATGGCCCATAAGTTACAGCTCCCACTGCTTTTCATATTTTTATTACTCTTGTGATTTTTTGAAATCAACAGCGAGCATTTTCTCTACACATAACACATTCAAAGTCCCCTGGTTCCTTAAGATTCAAATATAAGGTGTCCACAGCTGGAAAGTGCCCGAAAAACAGATGGTCCTGTCTTGTTGCAACTGTCACAAGAAACAACATACAACAGACTGAGTGACAGAAAAAATTGAAATAACGGTGTTATTGGCATTCCTTGCAAATGGTGAAATAACAGATTAGAAAATTATATCTGCACCACCCAAGCTTTCAGTATGTATGACATCAAATTCTTCCCTCTTTCCCCTGCTTGTTTAATTTGAGTTATTTAATAAGTTTGCTTGCCCAATTAATAAATGAGAAACGTCTAAGCTTATTAAGACTTCAAGCAATCAACTATGTTAATTAAATCATGGTCACAAGCTGTGTTGCCGTTTCATGCAATTTATTCTATTTACTTTCTTTTTGTATGCCTGTTCAGGTCATGTCAAAATATATTAAGGAAAGTCACCTAATCCCCCTTTTTTTATCAGGTACTGTAATCTGTTATAATGTTGTACTTGATGTCCGCAATGTAAGAGTCGAGAAGATGGAGATAAAGACTAGGGAGTAAAAATCCAGAAACACTGGTAAATAGCAGGCAGACAGGAGTTGTGTGTTGACTGTTAAGAGGAGCTGAATGGCAGACTGGCAAACAGAGTCGCAGGTAGAGTGACAGCCAAACATAGTGACAGTGACAGATGCATCAAGCGAGGCCAAATATTGTCCAATGTTAACCCTGGAAAGTGGGATGACTTGTAAGGGTGAGAACGCACCATTTTGGAAACCCTTAAGTCAAAGAAAAATGTTTCTTGAGTTAACCTTAGGGCCCGGTAAAACACTTTGGCAGTGAATAAGACAGTAGTGTGATGGGATGCTAAAGATGTCCTTAGACATTGGAGTGTAGACAGTGTAGATGTTAATTCATTAGCTTCCAGCTTAGGTGACAGCAGAGTAGAAAGGAAGGCATTCTGGGAACCACAGGCAGACAGAGATAAATAGAGCATGCCGGTCTCTGTGAGCGCAGTAAAAGACAAACAGATACTTTGGAACCTTTACATTTACACTACAGCTTTAACAGGCAATTTAACTCCACTGCAGGTAAAAGCAAATTCACTGTAAGCAATTGGTGATAGTCATGGTATGCTTGAGTGAGTTATGAACATCTGGCAATTTGTGTTATTCCTGAATTAATGCATGTCAGCAATTATGGCCAATTAAAGACCAGAAATTCCCGCCTGATATGGGGAGTTGAAATGCCCAAGATTCGTAACCAAGATGGTAAATGGAACTCTAAGAGCCAACTGTCGACCTGAAACAGTGAAACAAAAAATACTTTGGGTAATGTCTGACTTTCAGGAGTCTTTTTGTTTTTATGCAGTTTACTTTTGAACTATACTCTATAAAACTGTCAAAAGAGATGTATTTGAAGTCATGACTTTGGATTGACTTGGATCACTTTCATATTACCTCTGATTTATTTTACCTAGACAGCAAAATGTGATGGATGTGAAGGACAAACAATGTATAATTAATCAGCTTTTGTTGAATACTGCTACAGGTTTGTAGATAGCATTGGACATTCTTAGAAGTCAATAAAACCATTAAGAGGATTCAAAGCATTTAAGACAGTGTATATTTAAACCTGAACTTGATGATGATGACAATGTTAACAGACAATATGTTAGATTTTGTCAAAATATCTTCTCACGAATAAATAATTATTATATTTTTGGTTCATGTAACTATAACCTTACAGCACTTGATAAGTGTTATGAAAACTGAATAATTTTGAATCTTTTCTTTAACGTGATTGGAAAACAGTGTAACTCCTTAGATACAAAGTTAATCAACCAAGCAAACCAAACGACACAGAAGATATTTATGTTTTCTGTGCAATTACACAGATACTTAATCATATCTTTTCAATTTTATGTTGAATTTTGGGACACACTTAGTATAAAAGGGCCCAGTTTTCCAAAACCAGAGTGTAATGGTTAGGTTGTTAAAGTAAGTTGTGTGTAGAGGAGGAATTTAGGGAATAAATATGCCTGTAAGAGAGAATCCTTGCTTCTGCTGGATGATTATGCATTTTTGACATTTTCTGTCAAGGAGGTTTGTGCCACCTACAAGGTTGAATAAAATCCCTCACCCAAGAGCATCAACTTATCAAAAAAAATAAATAATGGAAATTGGAAGATAAAATTCAACAGTGCACAGAGAGGTCAGTGCTAGACTGGAGAATGATTATTTAATTATTTCAGATATGGCCCTCAGTTTGCAGTGTAGTCTATGACTTGTACGTATTAGGACATAGACAACCATTTATAAGTATATAACTGGCTGACTCATCGTCAGAGGCGTCACAACAGGGCAAACAAGGCAATTGCCTACGGTCCCGAGGTAGAAGGGGCCCCCCAAAGATGGCTGTTTACATTGGTAAACACCAACCTGACAACCTGAAAGCCCCTTAAATTACTTGCCATGAGGGGGCACTGCAATGACATGTTCAGGAACCCCCTTATAGGGGGGCCCCATGGTACTTGCTCGCTGTCAAAAGTTTTTTTTTTTTTTATTATTATTATTATTTTTGGCTGGGGCAGAAAAATAGTGTTTTGAAATGTCCCTGCTTATTGTAAGAGGCTATGTATTTTGAATGAACTACTGCATTTATTGAAAACAGCAGTGTTGCCAGTAGGTGATTGGGTGGATGCCAATACTTTCACACTGATTCATGTCTGTGATTTGGATTAGACAACAATTTACTCTGCTGTCCAACATATAAATATATTGTTAGCATATTTTAATTAGATTTAAAGAATGCAATTAAAAAATAATAATATTTGTAGACAAGAGGCAAATTTATTTATGACTAGTTTGTGTGCCACTAAATAGCAGATTCTTTTTATATCTCTGATAAGAGCCAGTGTAACTGTTCCCCTGCTTCCTTGCTGACTTCTGGCTACAGCAGTGCTATGAGTCCTTTGATCATACACTTGGCAAGAAAGAGAGTAATATGCCCCAAAAATTGGAACCTTTTCTTGAATTTTTTGAACAAATGGACGTTTTTTTCTGGCAAGGACAGCATCATACATGAGTTACATTCCCAAAAGATTCCTTGAGCATAAACATAACCCGTTAAGATTCAAAGTTAATCTTTGCTGATAGAGCTGTGAAGCCCCTGAGGGCAACACATGGCCATACATAAACAAGCTGCTGAACGGAATGTATTATTGTTCAGGTGTCAAAGTAAACCAAAGAGATTGTAAATACTTGTCGAACAGTGTATTCCCAACAGCGGCAACAGTAAGCACACGTAAAAACAACATTATGCCGCTATTTTATTTTACTCTAAAATGACACCTTAATGACCTTATAATGACATGATTTTATATATGGAGAATAGTGCCCTGTCATTTTTCACTCTGCACCCCCAAAAACCTGCTCTTGCAAAATGCATCTTTGGTGAGCATCCACAATTTTCTGCAAGGAGTGCTTAAATGAGTAATCATATAATCATATGCTTAAACTTCAAGCTCAATCGGAATTCTTAATCGTGTATCGGTTTAAAAAGATTTAGAGGTCGACAGAAATGGGTGTTTTTTCTGATACTGAGCGAGGGAACTAAAATATAAAAAAATCTATTTGGACACATCTATTGTTGCCTACACTAAAGAGCAGGTTATTAACCCTAGTATTGCGAGGCACTCTTTCCTTGCGAGGCAATACTTCTGGACGCATTTGCTCATCTAATGCTATCATTGGGTGTGCAGCAATAGCAAAAACTTACATACAGCTCCTTTAACAAAGATATGGAAAGCCCATATTAAAAGTCCATATTTAACTTTAGTGAAATTATGGTCAGCATGATAGCGTTTATTTATGTTCCTTACGTAATCCGTATTCAACTTATTTTCACTCTATGTTTTTGATCGGGTCCTACACACTCTCTCTACAGTCGCGTCCAGTGGCATCTAATAATGGAGTCAACATCCAAATTAAAGACGTCTTAGATACTTAGTTTGTCAAATAAATTGTCATAGAGCTATTTTGATAAAACATTAACATGCCTGTATTCCCCATTACCCTAGGTTTCTTGGTTATTTTTACGAATATTTCGTAAACGTAAATATTACGTTAATTTCAAGTATTAGTATTTTAAGTTTCTTCCTGTCATATCTGCAAAGCTATAATACAAGAGCTCCCTTCTTAATCTCCCATATTTTAGTAAATGCATTTGCCCTTCGCTTCTAAGCACTGGCCATAAGACATTAAAAGTAGCTTATGACTTCATTATAGGGATAATGATCATAATATAATAATCTTCCGTGCAATTTGGACACTGTCGGAAACCTCAAGGTACTGAGTGGCTCATGAAGGAATTGTGTGGGTTACACCCTCATAGTACAGTCATTATAGATCTATAATGTATTATGAGATGACAGATTGTCTGTTACCTTCAAATGTAATCATAATTATGAAGGACAACAGTGCACTCAATGTAAACCAAGGTCTCTAGGTCACGCAGAAATAGAGCACCCCAAACAATAGACCGCCATAAACAACTAAACAACAACTATTCAACCAGAAATGATTTACACAGCAGGCACATTACGTAGTTTAATTATATTTCACTATGCAAAGTGACTGTTTAATGACTTTTAAATTAACTGAATTAATCAGGTGCACAGACATGGTGTACACTTGCAAACATTATACACCTCCAAATGTACACATTTTATATATCATGTTTAAGATAGACATTGTATCAAATGATATAAAATACCTACACCAGGACACACTTATACAATAAGGAAATATGCATAACAGATATGTCAGCAATGCTCATGTCAGTGTGTGTTTTACTATACATTTTGAAAAAGATTCCGTTAAGAATTCAGTTTTAAAACTAATCCCTGATCTACATAAAAAACTTTACATATTTAACCCTCATATTGTATTCGGGTCAAATCTGACCGATTTACTACTTTCATCATTCATAAATATTGTGTTTACATTTCATTGCTTCAATGCCTTATGATATCCTCCACAGTTTTGTTTTAATCACCACTTTCATTGAATTTTGAGTGGTTTAGTCAACCTTGTTACACCTATGGTGTTCCCAGTCAAAATTGATCGCCATAAGAAATGAATGGGTAACCTCTATTATGTTCGAGATAGTAAACACGAACACACACACACTTCTACAAAACATATCTTCTCAGAGACCACATATATAATGCTTTTATTTAGTGCCTTGCTCTCATTTACTCTGTGAGCACAATGAGTAGAGCAGTGCTTTTCAACCACTGTGCCTAGGCACACTACTGTGCCTGGAAAGATCATCAGGTGTGCCTTGGGATTCGTGGCAGGAAATCTTTTCTAAACAGGCCCAGATTTTAGAGTGAGTATAAACAAGTCGAGAGACTTAATTGTTATTATATAAACTGTATTAAGCCAAAATGTGTAATTTTGCATCATTCTTGTTTTTTTTTTATATAAAAAATGTGCCTTGCCTCAAAAAAGGTTGAAAAACACTGGAGTAGATAATAGATTAGGCAATTATATGTCAGAGAGGTTCTTGGCCAAAGATTTGAACCAGATGAAGATGAAGTTGACCCAGATAGTGGACGATGTCTCAGAAACAACATAAATCCTGATTTTAGACTTTTGCAGGCACCTGAGGTGACATTCCAGTCCAAGGGTGGCAACTTGCCATGGCATTCACCCTCCCAGGACAGAGGAGGCAGAGTGAGAGGTGAAACATTGTAAGGATGAAGTCAACACAGTATGCAACATCTTGTGTGGATGACACCAAATCCAGCTTCCAACTCATATCTCAGTACTTCCATGAACCCCTTAGGAGTCACGGATCCCCTGCTGAAAACCTCTGATGTAAACTATTGGTATGAGACATTCTTGCAGCTTAAAAGGTGTTAAATTCAATTTGGTGTTGATAACTGTTCTTTTTGTTGACGCAAGAGCTATTAAAACTGACTGGTCAAATTTGACGGGGAACAACATAGTAAGGGGGGAGAAACAAACACAATATGAGGGTTCATTTAATTACTTTCACAGTGTTAAATCGTTTACTAGAGTTACATATGTTTTGCATGATAGGGCAAATTTATTATCAGCAAATTATTAATAATTGTAATAATAATATGTTATTATTTTATGATTATTAATACATGTTTATCAAAATATTAATAAAATATGGGGCACCAGGGACTGATACAATCACAGTCACAGCCATTGTTGACAACAATTGAAATGTATTAAGTATGTAAAACCAATTCTCAATCAGTAATACTTCATTTCACAAACATTCCACTCAAGCAAAGCTACTCTACTATAAAACAAGCAATAACATCTAAAAGTAAAAAGACACCGTGTAATGTGTGAATGTGTATTTAAGTGTATGGCTATGTGTGTGTGTGTGGTTTGCAAAGAGATGCCAATTTATTCTTGAAAAAAGATGCATCACAATATTAGTATTGGTTGGAGTCATATTTAAACATCTCCAGGTTTGATCTGTGGCCACTGACAATAACTATGACTATTGAAATAGAGAGAAGCTAAAGTAAATGACTTTAGAGTCAGGTGGTTATTCATAGCTCATCAATATAACTCCATTCACATAACAGATTTGATCCATTGTTACTTAAAAAGTGATGAATGCAGTTATAATAGTGAAACATTACACTGTGAGCAGCATTACATTCTTTAATTGCACCAAGGTGCAAGCTAAACAATGTATATACGGTTGGGTAGTTTGATTGTATGACCTCAGGTAAACAGAAAAATGTGAATAGTTGTTGGTTCAGTTCAGTCCTCAGTTCTGTGTCTGCTAGATTTGGTTCTTTGATTTATTTTTTTATGAATTACAGATTATTTTCAAAACGTCTTCAGCATGCAAATGTTAAATAAGTACTAACCTATTTGAAGCCGCACATATCAACTACTTGCACACAAGTGATAAACTATACTTTGTAGTTTTGACCTTCGACCTTCTCAGTTTAGTGAGTGCTGTGAAGCCGCCGGTATTAAGATGTAACCTGAAGAGTTATGTTTCCATAAAGATACAACCAAACCAACACGCTGAACCAGCAGTGAGGGAATCACACACTGGGGGTGGACAGGTAGTAAGCGTGAAATTTCCAGTAGGGAGAACATAGCTTTCACTTTCCCCAACCATCCATCAGCAAACAAAATCCCTTATCTGTCCCATGTCTCGCTCCTCTCCTCCTGTCTCTATTTTGCTTAGTTTCCTCATTCTTGCTCCATCGTTCTTTAACCCCCCTCCTTACTTCGCTTGCTCCTCTTCCACCTTTTTACACCTCAACCCCCCTCTCTCTTTCAATGGATAATTCATCAGTGTTTCTCAGAGCTGCTGTCTGCCTGCCTGCCTACTGTGATTTCCACTGGGACTATTTCAGGGACCATTCCCACCTCAGTTGGGAATCAGAGCCATGGCTACGAAGGGAAATTAATCACAGCCACCTTATACAAACCCAATACACACACAGACATACACACGCACACACACCTGCAAACACACTAGAGACTTTTCCCTTTTAACTTAGTATTTTTTTCATTCATACTTTCTTGCATTTTATTATAACTTTCACTTAAAACCTTCATACAATTTAAGAAGTGCACATACAATATAAATACAAACTCAATTATTTTGCCCATGACTCTTCTCTGTTCCTTAGTAACATGTTTATACCTAACCCTAACCTTAACATAACTGTAATCCACATCTCAGCCTTAACCATAACCACTGCCTCAGAAATGAAGATAGCAAAAACTTGTGTGGGCATGCGCTCACACGCACGCACACACACACACACACACACACACATACACACACTGAAGATCACTCTATGGAACAGCTATCATATATTTCATATCGCAATATGTCTGCTTTTATTAAGAATGCAGAGTCTCACTTCAGTGTGTGTGCAGTGTATTGATCAGGTATAGAGTGGCTCCCAGTGCGCACAACAGTAAATGTTACCACATGCACTTATAGCACTTATAATATGTGTGGAAGTAAGAGTAAGAGAGAGAGACAGAGAGCGAGAGAAAGAGAGAGAGAGAGGATGGGGGACCAACACACTGCAACCCAGCGAGCCATAGAGCTACAGGAGAATGTCTGCTGAGATTTGGTGTCATTGGAAATTGATCAAACACCATATTTTCTGGTGTAACATTTTTTAACTAAATCATATGTTAGCAGTTGGATAGTCAAGTCATATTCATAAACAAAATGAAATAAAACAATACAAGCTGTAGACGGCTATTTAAAAACGTATTTGCTTTCATATCAAGTTTGTTGAGTAAGCTTAGTGTAAAGGGCAGAACGATTTTATTCTTGTCTCAACTGTAAAAGTTGTTGTATTGATGAAAACAACATGGACCCAAGTAAATGGCTCAGTAAATGAATTATGAAGTACATGATGCATGTGAGATAAGTTGCTCTACACCCAACTATATTTAGTTATGTATGCTAGATATGAAGTACCAGGATGGGTTAGAACTAGGTATTACTCTTCTCATATAATGTAAACTTATATAGACAAGAATACATGTGAAGAAAATGTACATGGTCATTGTCTGACTTGTGACTGGCCTAGCTACTGAGCTATTGTTGCTGATTATATATATATATAAATAATAGGTATGTATTAATTGTTTTGATAATTACATAATGGTGGCCAACAATGAAAAAAAACTAATAATACACTTTTAGAAGGCTTCAACTTGACAAACACAGCATTATTCAAGTGTCACTCACTCACTTGTTCTCGTGAGGCAGAACCAAGGACACAAATGCAAAACTCCTCAGGCAGGGGATCAATTCAGAAGCCAAAAGGTTTAATCGGGAGCAAAAAGGAACAAAGACGACAGGCAGGTCTCAGAATCCAGGAACAGGCAGGGGGCAAAACACACTAGAAGCAATCACTGAGAAAAGGGCTGGACCGCTGAGCACTAGGGAAACAGACAAATGGGCAACTGCTTAACTGAACAAATAGGTATAAATATACTGGGAGGTGACAATGTAATTTGGAACAGGTGAGGCAATCAGGCAATCACACACACGGTAGAATACCTGTGAATGCAAGACGCAGGCAGGGTATGGCAGTTCTGCAGCTTTCAACCATAACACTTAGTTTTCACAAGCAGATGGTTCTTGCTTCGCGAAAGAACTGATCTCGTGATAATCTGATTGCCTTTTTGATGTAATGCTGGCTAAAAATCGGAACATGATTTAAACTTTGGGCTGTGTTCTACCGGTCAGTTGAATCAACAATTTTACGCAGGCAAACATTCAGATGGAAAGCACAGTTCGAGAAAGGGTAGAGCTCAATTGATTTGAGTCAATTAGAGAAAAGGTCAGGCCACAGCTGGGGCAATAAGGCTACTGTCACTGGGATTACTGCAGCAGTAACACAGCAAAACACACACTGTAAAACTCTCTCTCACACACACACACGTCCTGCTGGTTATCTGATTGCTGTTCTGAACATCGGATCAATTCTCTCCATGTGTCATATGCCTTATTAATCCGTTAGATCATCTTCCCTGACACTGAATATGTGTGTGTGTGTGTGTGTGTCTGGCTTTAGTCATTCCAGGTCAGAGACACGCACACGCCCATCGTCACATGCACGTACACAAACACACAGAGAAATATTCCTGTTTTTTTCAAACAAACCATCTTTCTTTAAACATCCTTTGATACTCATCCATCCTTTGCCTCTCCTCTCTTCTCCTTTGCTTTCTTCTCTGTCCCCCTTCTATCTCTGCCCTCCCCAATATTCATTAGTGTTACCTTCGCATGCTTTCCGTTCTTTTCTTCTCTCCCCGTGTTCACATCTCGCTTGCGTATATCTTCGTAATCTGTCCTTCAAGTCCAAGTCTTAAGACCTTCTTATCACGTCTTTTTCTTCCTCCCTCATTTTCTTTCTTTGCATTATTTGTCCCAATGCATCCAAGCTAAAGCAAATAAACTTAGAGTTTCGGATGCTATTCTCGCTATCTTTGGCATCGGTGCATTTAAAATTTTCAGTTTCACAGTGTTCACAGTATGTGTATATTTCTGATATTTTGGCTTCACAGATTCCACATCTTTATTTCTTCCCTTACAGTGAATGTTGATGTTCAGAGTGAAAAGAAGGGCTCTAAGTGAAAAGCCCCCTTTGAGTTACTGATGTGGAGACCTGATTGCGACTTCATATACTTGTCTGTTGTGCAAAGCAAGTGTGCGTAAATTCAAAAAACAGAAATAACACAGTCCAAGTCATAGAAAGCTCAATATAATGTATAAGCCATACAGCCGGTGCTTTCTCAATTCAATACTCACATATGTTTTGTTGCCAAACTCTTACTTTGTATGACGAGTCAATTATGATGGCTGATGATAGTTTGTATGTGGCATAAAAAGACAAACGCTGTATTGTTTCTTTCAAGTCATTGTGACTCAAACAAGGTTGTAAGCAGAAAAAAGGCAACCAACCCCTTTCATGCAGCAGCAAGTGTGGCAGGTGCTTTGTGGCTCTGAGTGTTTACCCTCTCTGGTGAAATGCTGCCAAGATCATCTAATCGGTGAATGTTTTTGGGACTGTAAATGTAGCCTGAAAGGAGAGTATACAGACACAGCTCAGAGCTATAAAGAGGTTGGCAACTTTGTTTGCAGGCTGATATTTAATGAACACCACTAAAAATGAACATGTGCTCTATGTAGTGAAATATTTATAAAGGGCACACAAGACGATTTTAGGGTCAGTGGATTAACTTTATAGATACACAGCGTTTTCAATACAAGGCAACACACTAAGACTTTGTTTTACAGTGTAAAAAGTGCTGGTGTGCTTTAAAAAGATTTATTTGAACAATTATTTTGAGTGGATGTGAAAAAGATGTGAACAGTCAAATATCCAACTCTACATCACTGCAGCACATTAAATATTTGTAGTTCACCCTTTTTTTCAGCGACAGTTCTTTAGACTTATCACTTCTGGTAGTATGAACATCATTACTTTAGTTGCATTATAGAAATATAATTATATTTTTATTTATTTATGTATTACTGCACATCAAGTCACAGAAACAGTGAAAACACAACATTAATCCTTGACTCCACACTGAATCTGTTTTTTGTCTGCCTGGTAGCTCTGGAATTGACTGGAAACCAGTCCAAGCATTATTCTGCCTCACATCTGAATAGATGATTGGATAGGCTCCTCTGTGACCCTGAACAATAGATGGTACAAGATGGCCAACACGACAGTTCCCAAAAGTGAAGCCAAACCATCTCGCTCTCCCCCTGATTTCATTGATTTAGTGAAATTCCTGATCAGCTTGCTACAGCTTGATGCAGGCTTCAATTACGCAGGTATAATCACCCCTTTTACAGCTGTCTTGCACATATGAAGGAGAGCTGCTGCTGAGTCAGATACATTTGCAGCTCAAGGTCAGAATGAATTAATAACGAACGGATTACAACCTACGGTTAAGCACAAACCTGAGAAAAACGTTTCTTTATAACTTAATTCCCTTCTGGGAATAAAAAGGAAGCTCAAGGAAGGAAAATCACACTTTAAAAAAGAATGCTGGGGCCAAACACCTTCACATTGTGTGTCAGTTGCGTGTCAGTGTCCAGTACCACTGCAGTGTGCGTTTACCAGTGCTTATGCACTTACTGTGCAAACCCGAGGAGCTCTGGGACTTTGTCTTCACTCCATAAACTGCTGCTGCTTCTTTGTTTACCGAGGCATCCGGCAGACATAAAATATTCATGAGCAAAAAAAAACAAAAAACACCCGCATAACTGTGAGCAACCCCTGCACAACATACAGTGCATGGCCTCCACCTGAGACTCATTCACTCTCCCTAACACTATGTCTATGATGTGGAAGTTTTTTGTATATGTACAGCGTCTCACCTGCTTGAGTTGAACTCAGGCCTCAGTGTGTATGAGAGTACGTGTTTATGAGAGTGCGGTGTGTTTGTTACAAAACAAAAATGGTCTTTGGTATTTTGTGTACGTTCAGAACAGGACATTTTCAGGTTGTCGTTGATGGTTAATAATGGGTGGAGTCTCACTAACATTTAGCCCCGCCTCCCTTGCCCCTCAGGCTTCACCCAGTTAAAAAACCTTTTTAACCAATACGGCAGTTTGTAGGATTCAGACTCAGGCGTGATTGTAAAGTCACACTTTAAAGAGGTTGAGCCAATTGTACGTGGAAGGCTTATTGCTTCCCCAAACATGGAGAGAACATCAGAGCTCCTGATCAGCATTAACTGATTGATCAAATCAATCAATCAGCTCTGGTTTTTCAAACTGGTTCGAGGACATGACTGAGTTATATGAAAATAATTTACAACATACAGGGGATATAGGACCATTTGCAGATAGTTGTTTCAAAAGAATGACTGATGGCTGATGGCTGATTTATTAAAAAGGTGGCCATTTTTCTGCCTGACTGAGAGTCAAAGTATCTGTTGAAAAGCTCGGAATTTGTTTTCTTTGCCATGAAATATTTAATAATGACACTTGTAAGCATCGAACATGAAATTAATATGTGAGAAGTTCTGAGGGGGAAAGGTCTTTTTAGTGCAATGGAAAACAACTCAAACACCTGAAATGTTCTAAAGTAGACACAACTACAAATTGGCTTCTTGTATCCAAAGTGGAAAAACACTGGTTTCATTTGTATTTTGGGACTCTTGTATTTTCTTCTTCTTGGACTGAATCAATGTGTACTGTTTTTATATGTAATTGAATTAATTAAAAAGGAATAAAAACACCAAACAATGAAGAAAACAGAGGTTGGCAACATTGCTCAGTAATTAATGATTAATAAGTTATTGGAAAACTTAATTTATCTTGAAATCCCTTAGATTAATTAACAATACAAATAGTGGTTAGAGGAGGAGAAAAAACAGATCACCAGGTAAAGACGAAACAAGACACGAGTGGATGTGAATGGATGGGACTTTAGTACTTGAAACATTATATTCATTCTTTATATGACAGTATATGTTCACAAAGCCAAAATTGACATACACATGTAAAACATGTTCTGTATAAAAATATATTCATCACACCATGTGAAAACAGTTTCTTCTTCTTTAGTGGAATAGTGGAAGTTAAATGGGAGTCAGTTTAAAATGTTGCATCATCCACATATATGTGTTTTTTATATGGGTTATGGTTATTTTTTCATTGTATGCAAATAGCAGTATAAGGTCAGGAGTGAGGTCCCACTGTAGAAAAACATCTCTCACCACATTCACAAAGGAGATATTTTAGGAGGCCCTGAGGGTAAAACTATCTCTGTGGTGGGTTTGAATGAGCCTGAGGAGTCGAGGCATGTGTAAGCATCCTGAATCATATTTCACATAATAGACCATAATGTGCAAAACATTGTGTTACTGGAATCCAATCGGAATGACTATCCCATGGGGTAAGGATTGGAGTTGTTTTCAAGGAAAACATGCACAAAATACTGTGTATGACAACTTTAAGTTGTGAGAGAAAACTTTCCAAAGCTTGAGCCGGAAAGAAAATTCAGTCCAACTAAGGCCATGTGTTCAGCTGTGTTCAGAGTGTGTGCAGCAGAAAATAGCAGAACATTTTGTATTATTTTTTCATATTTGCTTTATTCTGAATACTTTCCGCCAGATTTCTCTCATGATGTCTGGTGTAGAAAAAGTTACCTATAAAATCTATCCAAAAATATCAGCTACACCAAAAATGAAATTTAAATGTCAATTATATATAATATTTATGAAGATAAACCATTAGGTGTGGCTGTTACAAAGACGCATGTTCACCTGTACATCGCACATTTTTAAGTGTTGCCTTTTCTGAAAACCAATGTCAATCCCACACAGTAGAGAAAGTTATGCTTTTCCACCTATACTAAGCAGTGTAAGACCTTTTCAATCTTAATTACTTTGCTCTTTTGTAAAAAAAACTTTACGGATCACTGATGTCAACTTTCAAGTGTCAAAAATCTCTTGGTGTTGGCGTTCAAAACACTTATCGCTTGCAGCTGCTTGGAGCCGCAAACATGCAGAGCTGCCTGGTAATGCTGTAATCTGGAGTCATGACATTTCAGACCTTTTGCGTTATCCATCGTACTCTTCAACATGCTGTTACCTATAAAATCTATCCAAAAATATCAGCTGCACCAAAAATGAAATTTAAATGTCAATTATATATAATATTTATATAACTTTCAAGTGTCAAAAATCTCTTGGTGTTGGCGTTCAAAACACTTATCGCTTGCAGCTGCTTGGAGCCGCAAACATGCAGAGCTGCCTGGTAATGCTGTAATCTGGAGTCATGACATTTCAGACCTTTTGCGTTATCCATCGTACTCTTCAACATGCTGAACATTTCTACAAGGGTGACAATAAGGGAGTTAATTATGGATTTATAGATGGTGCGATGTTCCCATCATTCACTTAAAAGAGAAGGCTCTTGGAATCATCAATACTCCATGCTCAACACAGACCACCTGCGATGTTCAAAGTCACCTACTGCATAAGTTTTATGAAGATTTCATTTTATGTTTTGTGTTTTATTTTATCTAGTACTCACGGCATGTTGATGGCATTGATGTGCAGATAAATTCCCCTAACTTGTTGTTAAAGTTGTACAGTGTGTAGAGACGAAAAGCCCGGCTTTAGCATAGGTCGGCAACGTTTGGTGTGCTCCATTTAGTGGAATCAACTGAAACACAAGGTATTGCAAAGATATGTCGAAATAAATGCGGCCTTTAGGACAATTTTTGTTAATACTGCTACTTCGTTGGCGTGAACTCAGCGATATTCACTGTCCCTAGATGTCGTCATGATTCAATGACCACACCTCTCTAATCCTGAGGCATGGTTTTGCCTATTGGTAATGCAAAATAATATGTCATTGATTCGACAATGTACACTGAATGGGTGTTTCCTTATTCACCTAGGCTTAACATATGTTTATCTGCAATCCATTGCTCTTGTTTTGAGACAGAGTTTGATTGTATTGGCCTTCGCGGCTTGTTCAGCAGAGGGCGTGTGCTGCAGAGGGTGTGTGATGTAACAATGAACCACCAGTTCATTATTACATACATCTTTATATGTCCCAAACATAGGTGAAGATAATGGTCGTTATATGTTTAATGAACACTCGTGTTTGTGATGTTTAGAGGAACAAGCTTATTCCAAAGTATCTGTTTACAACAAAAAACAATCCAGTCGCAACCTAACCGTAATGCACTCCACGTCTACACTATCAGTAAACCAACTGGTGACAGTCTATAGCTGCTTAGGTAATGCACAAAAATGATTTTAGTTGGTTCCCACGCACGCTTGGCTGCTTCTTTCTCCTTTGTGTCTCAGCTTTATTTTTAAGAAGTAGTGCAGCACCTGACTGGACCTTTCATGATGTTATTTGTGAAGTCACTGTCAGACGTCTTAAAAATGTGCTTATGTTTAAGATACAGCTTTAACTGTACGTCTCCTCAGCTCAATCGTTGGGGAAATATCACCATCAATAGGTTGGCCTGGCAACTTCTTGAGGCAACGGGCTTCACTCGAAATACAGGACGAGGCCATTTTTGGTGTGTGAGCAATCGCTCCAGGCTTAGCCAGGAGGGGAATAAAGCAAAAAGTACAAGACAGAAGTAACTGAAGTTAAAAGGGGGAAAACATGTGCGACAACGAGCCAGGACTGGAGAATTAGAGAGAGAGAGAAGAGAACAGAAATGGAAGTGTTGGTTTAAGGAGTGAGAAAGAGCAAAGAAAGAAAGAGGGAGGAAAAGGATTAGACATTTTGACAGAGGGACATTGAATTGCAGCCGGTATCCAGGTTCATTATGTGAGCTGAAGCTCAGGCAGCTGATACTGCATTTTCCAACAGAGTAGACAGAGACATGGCCTCTGTGGCAAAAGGATTCCTTGTCCAAAGTAATGCTTTGATTTAATTTAATTTTTCACGACTGATTTGTGCATTTTATTGTAGAATGAAAGTTTGAAGGGTTTCTTTGTGGAAATATTTGTTTAATATATCTCTGACTCATGAATCTGTGCATATACACAATAATAGTAATTCATTAATTGACTTACTGTTCACACATGACATTTAT
Organism: Colistium nudipinnis; assembly: GCA_016785305.1. Classification (NCBI taxonomy): domain Eukaryota; kingdom Metazoa; phylum Chordata; class Actinopteri; order Pleuronectiformes; family Rhombosoleidae; genus Colistium; species Colistium nudipinnis. The sequence continues at coordinate 443,931 of JAFBJU010000125.1, forward strand.
ATGAACCAAATGTATACTGTTTAAGTTTCACTCCCACACAATTCAAATCTAGTTTCACCTGATCAATAATTACACACACATAAAAAGATGGTGTGTATTTTGCTCCCATCTCATCATGTTTCTGTGTTTGTGTGTCAGCTTTTTTGTCCATCGTTAGTGACTAATGTCTGGTTTCAGATACACTGCATTTGTTTCCACAGGAAATGTCACCTTCCTTTCTCTGTTGCAGGGGTTTATGGGGACTTAACATTCTGATGCTCATCGCCAGTCTGCTGGCCAAGTAGAGATGCATCATCGCCATTGAATACATATTAAATAATCTAGAAAAGGGGACCAGGCCTTCATAAACAACCCATTGTTGCCTTTAGAGTTAGCTGAAATCTTCCATTGGGGAGAGTGTTAAACATTTCCATAAACCAAAAGCAGGTTGTCTTTTTACCATCTGTGCAAAATACACTTCTGAGCAGTTAGGAGGAGTTTCTCAAGAAGTGTGTAATGTGATGGAGGGAGGCAGGCCTAGGAGATAAACACCAGGGTCCCCCTTAACTTCTTTTTAAATATCCCACTTATTTCCCTGGAAATAAATACCCAGACCCGGGAAGTGATTAAAGTGATGAAATAAAGTGCTTTCTATGTTGGCGCTCTAAAATAAGGGGTGGAGGTTCAATGCGCAGAGCGAACACGATGTCTTTTGGAGGGGAGCATGGGGGGTGGTGCTTGGAGGGCCAGATCAAACTGCAGTTGGCCGTAGTTTGGACACCCCTGGTTTAGACCAATAGGAATGTACTGTATCTGCCACAATGTAATGCGGCGTGACGCAACATATGTGGCTCTTCGGATCCAGGGCCCGGCTGCTCGACTCTGAGCCAGAGAGACCTTGATCAAGCTTCTTATTCTATGCCTTTTGTGATAAACATTTTTGTCAAACCGAAATTGGTCCTTAGTGATCCGTCCTGGACCTGGACGAATAAAAGAACCCCACACACCACTAAAGAACATAAAAAGTCAGGATTTTAAACTATAGGTGACAGTGAGGATTTCACATATCCCCTTTCAACGTTCCTACTAGGGTTGTCAAAAAAATCTATACTGAGATACGAATCGATACTAAAAATGTGTATCCGATTAGATACTAATTTATCCATATCAGCCATCAATAGTATTATCATTACATGCCTCCTCCTGTTGACACAACTCCACACGGCACCGCTGCAGAGACAGTGACAAAAGCACATGCACAGGCCCTACCCTCACATGCAGCTGAAAACATATCAACATATCAACACTTTTCTCAACGGCACAAAAGATGGAAAGTGCTGCTGCAGGAGGGCTTGTGGGGAAATATTTTGCTTACGAAACAAACGACCAGGGAAAGGTGAAGGCGACTTTTTTTCCAAAAGCCCGCAGCGATAAATCTCGTGACTTTTTCTGGTTTTATAGGAAACTTTTTGGTGGTTTGGCGACTCTGACGTAAAAGCGTGTATCGCTGTGCAGTGACTGTCCTGAACAATCAGCTGGTGATGCCGTGATCCCCTCTGCCGTCCCAAAGCACTAACAGGCGTGCAGTCTCACAGCCTCACGCAGTAGTCCCAGTCTCTGCGTCCAGACTGCATGAATTACGCATGCGCAGGGCCACCGCAGATCCCTCCCTGTCTTACAGTTCGCGATGTAAGACTCAGGCACTTGCATGGGTGTCCAAACCACGGTCCGCGGGCCATCTGCGGCCAGCTGTGCAGTTTGATCTGGCCCACTGTAAAATATACCTGTGTGTTGCTGCCTCAAGCTGTGCCTCAGAGCGTGTTTGTAGCACATCAAGAATCATTTGCAGCCCGAGAAGGGCAAGGCTTACAGAGGAGCATTTTAATATGCTGGTGTTTGTTGCAAAAAAATTAGTGGACACGATTCAGGGCAGTGTGGCCACACCTGTTTTGAATGTTCTTTGACAAGACAATTGTTTGTAAAGTCAACAAGTTTGTAATATATTTTAAATAGTCTGTAATGTAAATACATTTGTTATGTGATTTCAAGTTTACTTATCATATCGTTATAACCTTTTATAAAAAAAAATGGCATGCCTAATTTTACCGCCCCCCAGCAATACTGAAATTGGTATTGAGTTGGAAATTCTAGTTTCATGACAACCCTAGTTCCTAGTGACATCATGCCAGACTCCGATACTGTTATAATACGATTGCATTCTACTTCTATATTAATCCTAGTTCTTTGACATGTGTTCAGGCTCCACAAGGAGTGATGAATAAATACTTAAGATGTGCATGTGACCATAACCAAATATGGCCCAGTAGTAAAACAGGCAGAAAGGTGGGTTTCTTGGAGAAAAGCTATATGAAATGTTTCCTTCTGTAGGACAGGTAGGATTTTCCGGAGTTTGATGACCTTCACATTCAAATAAAATAATTTTAAGATCACTCATGTAGGCCAGCTACATATCTAGTAACCACAGACCAACATAAATATGTTGAAACAAGAATTAACACAGTGATTGAAGCTGTCAGTGAAGGTATATCCCCATAAAATAGAATATAAACAGGACAAGTGAAGCAAAGAGGTTCCTCTCCACCACTGAGAGATAGATAACCCCATCAATTAAATGAAACCACATTGCTTGGCTAACCATTAAAAAAATTCAATAAAAGAGCAAGACCCGAGGGTAGCAGCAGACCTGCTCGGAACCAAGTGAAGTCCAGACCAAGACCCCCAAAATGGAAAAATGTATTCTACTCCAGGACTGTGGTCGGGGATCTGTTTCTTAATCAAAGAACCAAACACACCTTCATCTCTGCTTGGTCCATCTTTGCTCATTTGCGTAATTTTCTCCTCCTGGAGTATTGAAGGTGAGAGTGAAGAACCAGCTGACCAGGTAAAAGCAGATTCCTCTGTGGGTGATCTGATACTCACGTCCCGTTGAACTAACCTGAATCCACAGCTCTTGGTGAATGTGAGTCTTTTGGCCCCGGTGGTGGAGCTCAACTTTGCTCAAGTTCAGTGACTCGGAGCTCCAGAGAAGTGGTGCGGTGCTCAGCCTCAGAAATGCGACTCTCTGTCTCATTTATCCTTTTAACAGCTGATAATTGTGTCCAAGGGAGAAAGCAGCACAGAGAATCTGTCTGTTCCAACTTATTTCCTCGGTAACTGTCTGGGTAATAACACCAGCAGCGCCCACCTCAGTCAGCACCTCACAGCCATCTTCCATGCTAGTAGCATCTTAGCAGACCATGTGGGATTTCTTTATTGTTCCAGCTTCGGAGCGTGTTCTCCTCTGGTTTGTGTATCCACCTTCACACCAGTTTCACCACAACAATGCAATGCGTGAGAACAGTAATGACGTGCAGACTGAAGACGTGAATACTGTCTTACTGTAAGAGCTGACCATAGATGTTTTGAAAGAGGGACATATTTTTTTATAAACACCAAAGGGCCAATGGCCCCACACCAGACTTTTTAAACCACAAAAATGACATACAAATCCAGTTATATAACAATTTTATTTGCAATGACACAACAATCGTAATTAACTTACATGAAAATGTGACCAAATGTAAGTCATTTGGGCATGACAACCCTATTGAAAAACACAGCTTTTCTATAATATCTCAAAACTAAAAATAACCTCAGTACCTGTTCATCGATTGAGCTGATCAATATCTTTACCTATGCTTCCCTTTAATGGGTAATTAGATGTATTTCATAATATTTAAGTGAGACAAAAAAACAAAAATACATTAAAAGCCATACGTCCGTGTACATGTATTTATATGTTTTTTTTTAGCTTTTCATAGTAACAGATATTACCAATACGCTGGCATATCGGATCTTTCCAACAGAAATTCACTCACAAGAAACAATAATTAATCATTTCAGACCTCCAAGAAGCAGGTGCTCATGTTAAGGGCGATACTGAGAACTTGACGTCAGTATCCAGGCCAGGTCTGGTTTGAGAGCAGTGGTTGAGATGCGTAAAATTTCACACAGTTTGGAGTCACAGAGTGGTGCTGCCACCACCATGCTGTGAAAAGAAGAATTGCATTTTGAACCTATATGATTTATTAATTATTTAGTTAGACAGTGCTGTCGGTCCATAAATAATAAAATTCAACGCGGAAGCTGCGTACCGTACCAAATCTGACCTTGGACTGTGATTTGCCTGACAGTGGACATGTCTGCTATAAAACATGCATTTAAGGCAAAATTTAGGCTATACTTGCCAGGAAAACTTTCCTGTGCTTACATATCTGCCCATGCTCATTAATGGTGATTTGCAACTATTTCTTTTAAAATTCACCTTGTGCATTTTCCAATAGTTATTGTACAGGTGAACACTTGGCTCTGTATTAAAATTGAAAAGCTAAATATTTGTTATTGATATTATCATGCACCATGCACCAATGTGTCAGCTGCTATGAGATAGAACAGTATTTAAAATATATAGAATGCGATGAACCAGTAAAATAACTTTTTTCTCAGAAAAAAGATGGACACAGTTTTCATCCCAAACACATAATTCCCTACACAGAAAGATCCATTTTAATATTAGAGAACAATATGAACACACTCAATTAGTCAGAGAGTACCAGTTTAATGATTTTCTATAAAGGTAGCAAAACCTATTATGTATGGACGGCTGTAAGCTGTAGGAATGGATGGACAGAGAAAACACCTGTAAGAGGAGCAAGAGAATTGGGACATAATGGTCAAAGAGAGAAAAACAGGGTGAGGAAAAAGAGTGAGACAAGCAGACATAATGAAAGAAAACCTAGGACAAACCTAAAAAATTCACAAAGTTCACTTTGCTGAGTCTGCACCATCTGAGAAGTCTCCTGGGTATATATGTACTAACGTACAATAGAGATTTTGTTGTTGTCCACAACAATGCAGCTACACAAACTGTGTGCACACAGAGCTCCTGTTGTGTAGTTTCATCCCTGGTCCATCCTTCATCCATGATACCAGATGTCCAGGTTTCCATTCGGTTTGATGCTAGGTGTTTTTCATCCACAGGCATGTGCTCTCCTTGTTCCATATGGGTGTGTTACATAAGCATATGGAATTAACACAGGATTGGACTCGTTGGTTTCAGTCCTGCTATCCAGCTTCTGACAACTAAAAAGAAAAAGAAAGTTCATGCTTTCTCCACAGACAAGGGAGGGTAGACGGACATTTTGTTGAAAACATGCTAGAGAAGAGCAGTTCAATTGTAAACAAAAACATATGATATGTGGATAAATGATCAATTAAGCAAATATATTTGCACCATAGTGAGATTGTAGTGTCTGAATGAATCATTTGCATTATATAGATAATATGACCTTGAAATAACCCTAGTATAGTGCTTTCATCTGTAACAGGTATTTCTACCCCAAATAATAATGAGTTTGAATAAGAGTTTATACTGGAGGAGGAACCGAGGTGGAATGTAGTATCCGGCCCTCAGAAACCCAAGGACATTCTGTGTCTGTATGATGCTGTTACTTTGTCGTAATAAACGTATTCTTAACCAAGTCAGTATCAACGGTGGTTTCTTTCATCATCTACACATCAACGAAGAGCTAAGAAACAACAAGATACTTAATCTCTCTCTCTCTCCGTCTGTCTCGCTCTCTCTCGCTCTCTGACTAACTAAAATCAAACTAAAATCCATTACCATCTGCTACGCAAAGACAACAATACAGTGAGACAAGAACAAGCAAGTTACTTAAATATCTACATATTTTACATTTATCCATTTGCTTCGCACTTGACTGAAGGTGGAAAACTGCTAGAATTGTCATTGTGACCAACACTGTCAGTGTATGTATTCTGATTGGCCTATCCACATTATAGCGAGCCATGTTATGCTTTTTCACTGACAGGTGAAGCTTGTTGGCTGGCTTCACTAAAGGCCATAAAGTGACAAGTGTTTCATGTCATCATTGTTAAAGCATAATATAGGAAGAAACCCATAGGATAAATGTAGGTTCAAGAAAAAACAAACGCCCATAATTCACACAGTGAAGAATGGGGATAGGAGTAATGTGAATTAAAGTAAAGCCCAACATGTGAAGCACAACTAATAGAAATGTGTTAAACCTTTTAAAGTAGCACTTGTAGGGTGTATGATATTGTATATTTATACATGAAATCACTGATAGTCATTTTATATAATTATTCACAGTATAAACATCACTGACAGGTGAAGTCATTTTTTTTTGACTGAACTGACGTCTCTGAGAGTTAGTTTACTTTGGCACAACTGTTGGTGCAGGTGTGAACAGCACAAGTAAAACCTTCTTGTTGGCTGGCTTCACTAAAGGTCATAAAGTGACAAGTGTTTCATGTCATCATTGTTAAAGCATGAATAATATAGGAAGAAACCCATAGGATAAATGTAGGTTCAAGAAAAAACAAACGCCCATAATTTACACAGTGAAGAATGGGGATAGGAGTAATGTGAATTAAAGTAAAGCCCAACATGTGAAGCACAACTAATAGAAATGTGTTAAACCTTTTAAAGTAGCACTTGTAGGGTGTATGATATTGTATATTTATACATGAAATCACTGATAGTCATTTTATATAATTATTCACAGTATAAACAGTGATGCAACCTAACTCATTGCTCATCCGTTTCTGCTTTATCATCAATCAGACTCCTACATATTTCGCAGTTTATTTGAGTTGTGCGTTGAAACAAAGAGGAATTTATATTTATTTGAAAAACATGTAAGATGATAAGGGAGGACAGCAAAATTATATTCTACTATCAACCTACTAAATGTTCACAAAATCCATTATCTGTGTTATATATATATATACAGAATGTAAGCCATTAGCTCATCTTTTAATTTACTTTTCTGAGTTTGTAATTTTTTGTAATTCCTCCTTTGTCTGTAATTAAAAAGTGGGGGTCATAGGTTCAAACAATGATTCTGAAGCAGAGAGAAACTGTCCCATGTCCAAAAATATCACTACTGAAATGTATACATTTCATAAACTCACGTGCTAAATCCCATTTCCCATTATAAATTCCACAACAAAATAAATGCAAAAACAGCTACTTGTGTATGTTAAAGGGTAATTTTGTGCTAAAGGCAGTATAGTGACTTTAAGGTGTCAAAACACAACATTTCAGTATGATTGTGAATGTTATAACAGCACCATACATAAGCTGAGCTCAATGACTGAAGACCTATTATCTCGAAAATGTTGACGATTTGTGTAACATTAAGTCTAAGTCTTCGGTAAAAAATAAATAAAATCCACTTCAGCAGAGAAAAAGGAAACAAAGTAATTTGGATTGCAGGAGTATTTGGCATGTAAAGCAAGCAAACGGTTTATGCATAATGATGTGTAGTGATATAGTGGCAACCAGGCTTAACTGCATTATTTTTTCATAGTAATAACAGCAAATATACTGCACCATTAATGTGACAATGATTGGTGTTTCAGGGTTCTTTCTTTCTACAGTCCAATCTAACTTATTTGACAGGACACTAAGTTGCTGCTTGAGGCAAAGAAATGTACAGTCTCAAATGTGGCACTGAGAGATAATTCCCTGCTCTGATCTGGTCAATAACATTGCATTTCCACTACTGCGTTATTGAAAACTATGAAATCCGATTTGTCCACCAAGATAACATGAAACAGATCAGACAACAGGGATTTAATGATTTGTTGATTTTTTTGCTTTAGACGATGAAAGCAACACATCTGCACAAAACAGACTTCAAAATCTAATCTTAACGAGTTATCTTAATATAGAATGTGTGAAGATGTTGTGATGACTGAAGTTTTATATAAAGTTGATCGAACTGATTTTTTCTCTGTCCCTTCAAGTGTATGATTTACTCCTCTCTACTCACTCGACCCCAGTGACAACATATCATCTAACTCCATGGAGATGTTTTCCAAATTGTTGCACCTTGGTGAATTGGCAAAAGAGGCCTCTAATTGCCATTTCTGACAGTTTAATTAAAGATCAAAACTACAGCATCCTCTTTAAACCATCGAAGCATATACTGATAGTGCCTAAGCAATATATATACATTGGAGGGGGTTCTGTTTGGAAAGAATATAAAAGCTTTTGAAATTGAGCTCCAAAGCTTAATATAAGAATATTACAAGTGCCATCCCTGTATATAAATATATTCAAATCTGCTTGCTGTACCTTGTTTATTTCAACCCTGCAGATATGACTCATGAAATGTATCTACGGACAGTCACTCGCAGTTAGTAAGGTGAAACATGACTCACAATTACTAAAGTTACCACGCTGTTGCAGTCTTCAAGCACTTTACGGCCAAGTGCATGTCTTAGAAGTCAGACCAAGATTAATTTCTTTTTTTTGTGAAAAAAGAAAATCTACAACCTAAAACCCCTGGTGCACAACACACTGCTGGACAGATGGATCCATCCTCAACGAGGCAAAACAGTGTTTGTTTTCCAGGTGTGTGTGTCTCTCTCTTGCTCTCTCTCTGATCTGATAGCATTCTGATCCTGGGCCAGACAGGAACAACTGTTACCTGCAGCCACATAGAATAACAAGGAGTTTCAATGGGCCTGCAGGGCCAAAACAACGACTCATGGAGCATTAAATACATTTGGCATGCGTGGGGACTGTGATTTGGACTGGAGAACATATTGGTCCCATATTGTATGGATACAGTGTCGGATGCCAAGGAGAAGCCCTGCAGGATTTCGTACCTGGGCAAGACCCACAAAGAAAATTGTACAGCAGCACACAGAGATTTCACTTTAACTTCAGCTAAAAAGAGGACGCTGTGGAGGAAGCTATGTTTTCATAGCAAACAATAAAATGATTACAATTTACACAATGCTTATTGTTGACTCTTCAGAATCAAATATGCTATTATTTAACTCTCTCTGCAAATATACCTAATACATGCCACAAAGCAATTCATTCATTTCACTCACAGCAGCAGCAGCATGTTCACTACAAAGCCAAATGGCAGCAGCTATTGTTTTATGTTTAAATGGTTTGAATATATTATAGTCTTGGATTTTGTTGTTTTTCAAACACAGTTTTCTCCGTTTTTTGCTAAATTTGGATGGGTATGGTTGGTCACAGCGTGACTGGGAGCTTCGGCATTGGTAGCCCTGGGAGACCGGGGAGGAAAAGGAAAACAAAAAGAAGAGACGCCTCTGAGTCAAACTGCAAGGACCAGGCAAGCAAGGTATGTTAGATATATCATCATGAGAAAGTGAATCCGTTCTTTTGTTAGTTTTCAGGCTCATTAAGTTAGACAATGCTGCTTTAACTCTTTGCGCTCAGGAAGTCAGGCACCTCCTGGAACCATCATCCACAAGTATGTTGTAGGGGCAGACGGCATGAGGCTGTTTACATCTGATGAACTCTTCATGTGTGCAGTTTAGTTTGTACTGTGCTTGCGTGTGCTTCAAACAGAGAGGCTAATTTAAAGCAGTGAATATGCATGAAACGGCACACACAATTTCAAATTGTACTATCAAAAGGACAGTCGTGCTTCAGAACATGCAGTTAGCAGAACTCAGCCTCTGGCAGAGAAAAATTAAACCAAAAAACATTGGAGAGTCTAAAGACGTGTGGAAGGGAATAATACACAAAGTTTACATCAATTCACATTAGTCCCATTTCGTTGGTTATATCCAAAACAACAGCAGCAGAGGAGGGAGTACCATGAGACTGTGGAGCCTGCCTGCCACATCATTGCTGCGCCCTCTTAGAGACTCCTGGTTGATCTCCTCCTTGTGGGATGTACCATGTGAGGAGACCGGGTGGCTGTTTCGGTCGGAGCACATGTCATAGAGGTTTCCGGAAAACTGCATCTTTTTGGATTCCTGACGGAGAGACTCCCAGACGACGGCTGCTTCCTCTGGACAGCCAGCCATTGCCACGTTGGCACAGTCATGGAACTGATCCCAGGACCTGCAGAAATGAAATATTAGCATTTGTCAAAACTTTAACAGACATGTTTCATGTTTTTCCAGTTTTTATCTTTATATGTTGATAATTTAGTCATAAACCTATGAAGGCGGATACAAATTATGATGCCAATAATCTCCTAGATACCCATGATTATCCTGATGAGTGTAACTAAGATGAAGTTGCATTTCTGAAAACAACCATTGTTGTAATGACGATGATGTATTAGTCCTTTCACTGAGTAAACCAATTTCTTTCGATTTGTTTGCTCCCCCCATACTCCTTTTGATGCTCGAGACCATTTGTGAATCTCCACCACTCTGAGAGCAGAAGTCTCCCTATGGACTGTACTGAAACTTAAAATATCTTTATTCATGAAGAGAGCGAAAAGCTGTCGTGAACTTGATGTTTGTTCAATCACTGCTGGTTTTTATAAAATGAAACACCCATTTAAAACACTCTTAGACCTGAGAGGAGTAACAATAAGGGGACAACAAACAGAAGAAAGGAAAGAGCAAAGAAGAAGAGGGAAAGGTGAGGAAGTGAAGAAAGAAACAATTACTGTACACATCCTTGTCTTTGATATGAACATCTTCTTTAGTTTAACGCCATTAAACTTTATGCCAAATAACCTTCAAGCTCCACATCCGAAGCGCAGTCTGACTGTAATTGTCCTCTCATCATAAGTCGTCTCTGAGGAAATACTGGCAGGGTGTTAAATACAGGAAACGAGGGGTAGGGAATGGCGGAGGAAGCAGAAGCAGATGGCGCTTTTCATAATGTGCCTGACACCAAACTTTCAATTGCTAACAACACTTAAGGCACATTCACCCACAAGAAAACACTCATATAATTACAATATACCACGGTGAGCAACACACTGTCTTCCAATGAAGGACTATGCGCCCAATCACCAAACACACAAAGCTTTTGTCAGAACCATAAGAACCAGTCTCCTGAATATCAACTTAATCTTCATCGTTCACTCTGCACTTAAAATAAGCAAGGTGTTGTATCAGTGGATAGCCTGTCAGCTAAGACACATATACAGTAGAGAGTTAAATCATTCATTTATTTATCTATTTTTTTAAACTTGAAGAAAACTTCTGATGTAGTCCAACTATAACAAGAGGGAATATCTCCACCAAGGCAAATGCCCTCTTGTCATGTTCAATAAAGTAAAAAAAAAAAAATCTTTAAAATCTTGTGGGTTCTTCCTTAGGTCAAGCACCACGCAGCCACAAAAAGAAAACCAAGAAGGGTAATATTGTCTTAATCATCGTTTACTTTCCTGTAATGCACCAAAAGTCCACGATTCGCATTGCACCAAAGCAAAGGACACATAAGAACAAAAGAACTTCTGCTGCTTCAGAGCGGAGCAGATTCTAATTTTTATTCATCACTGTAGTTGGTGAGGAATTGATCACTTAAAATGTATTCCACACAAATAAGATTAATATGATGGGATGCTCAGCTTTGCTGAGGTCCTGCGTTGTGATGCCCTGAAGGCTTCTACCAATACTATAACAGTATCACTCCCCTAAACTGAACTCCAAAAGCTTTGCACCTGAAAACACAGAAACTTTCCTTAAACTTTCAAGTTTTTTAATCCGTATGTGAGCACGTTTGCTTTTGATCCTAGGCACACAAATTCAACACACACACACACGCACACACACACACACACACACACACACACACACACACACACACACACATAGACAGATTCACACACATGTTTGTATCTCCCTCTGACAGATCCTAGCACACATCATGAGTTTTGGGACTGTTTCGCAACAGTGAGGAACACTCAAACACAAACACCACACATAGTCACCATCACAACTTCAAGCTTGGTATCCCTCGATGACTCTGCGTGTGTGTGTGTGTGTGTGTGTGTGTGTGTGTATGTGTGTGACTGTGTTTGGCCTGCATCCATAGCTTAAATACTCCAGAGGTCCATCCCTGACTGAATGGCTGTTGGAGGAGGATGGCTGTTTACCTGCTGCTGTGTGTGGGGGGGGGGGGATCTGGAACATCTGTCTGGCTTTAGCAAACATTTTGTGCGTGTACTTGTACTTCTAACTTTGTGAGAACCATAATAGACATGACGGAATGGAGGGTATCACTAGAAAGTGAGGACAATAATGTGAGGCTGTCTTTAGGGCAAGGGTGGAGAAAGGGGAAGAACCGGAGGTTTGGTATTTCAGTGTGATGGGTCTGGGTAAGTGGCTAGGGAATGCACTATTTCTCTGAGTGTCAATACAACTATAGGAAGACACAAGTGTGTGTGTGTGTGTGAGTGAGAGTGTGTGCGCGTGTGTGGCATTTCCTGCAGAGATTTTTGGGTGTGGGTAGGTAGCTCAAGTCACAGGTGGTGCAGAGACAGCGACAGTGAGGACAATGACAGACAACCAGCTGCTTTCTCAATACAAACCTCCCAGGAGTTTGGCTGTTCTGCTCCAACATACTGCTGCTGATACCTGGAAACCTCCAAACCCCAGTTGCTCTGAGCATTTTCTTTTCTTAAAATGAATGAACACAGCAGTATGGCCATCTGGGTGTTGACTAAGTTTCATGGTGCTGTGATACAGAATATATTACTGACACCTGGGGCAATTTTTAAGACCTTTACCTAGAGGAGGCACAGCAAAAGTGAGGAGAACAAGGGAGAGTAACAAAACGGAGCAGCACGAGAGAATTACAAGTTCACCTCTATTGACTCCTAAATATTGATGGGAGTTAATTTGAAAAAAAAAAAAATCAAGTAGAGTATATAAACTTTGGAGTCAGGACTCCAGATGGAGCCTGGTTGACAGGAGCATTTTAAGGCTAATCGATTGATGTTTGTCAGTTACACTTTTGATAAACCTGAGACTGTTGTAGTTGCTGCACAAATTCTGCTCCCCCTGACAATAGCTTATATGGGAACTTATAACAGGAATATATACTTAAATCTCCCTCTGGGAATTGGAAAGCAAAACCATTAAAAATATATTGCAATTACAGTGTAGCACTACAGCAAAATATTGCAGTCACAATAATTACGGTGGTATGTATGTTTTGCGGCAAGTTTATCAAGAAATTATTTTTAAAATACAACAAAATATGTTATTGTAACGAAAACATCACCCATTTATATCAGAAATCTATTCTTCTATTAAGATTGACAGAAAATAGTAGCCAAAAAAAATACTGTCATAACTTGTTTAAATATGGGTCCAATAAGATGTATTTCATGTTGAAGGTTCCATCCACTCATCACTGTATCTGAAGTGTGAGTAGTGACAAAACACATATCCACACGTGCAATATGGTAAAGTGGTTATTACTTTCATATTTGGCTTGAACACTGCATTTTAATAAATAAGGGTATCATTATAATTAGAAACGTTTCTTTCAGTGATATCTATCAGTTGTGTGTGTGTGAAGCGAAGTGTGTGTGTTTATATTCATGTATGTAATTATCGGGACTCACGAAGGGTTTTTTCTTGAATGGGATCGGAATGTTTTTTTTCCATAGAAATATATATCCATAACCATATCCAGTTAAAGCAAATCATGAAAATTATTATTTATGATAATAATTCTTATTTTTAGTGTCATATCTTTACGATTCACAAGCGCTACAGACTTCATGAAAATCATTATAGCTTCAAATTCGCTTAGAAATTTCAATTTTTTTCCTTTATATCAGAACTGAAAATAACACAACATGACTGTAAATGCAATTTTGTCTGAACTAACAGTTACGTGGTTCTTTTTATATATTCTGCCGAAAACTCAGAGTTTTGTTATTATTCTATCCAAGGTTGATGCATTAAGAGGTAAAAGAAAAAAAAGGTTGCAGCTTCTCAGCCCAGGCATGTGGCACGAATTGAAAAAGAAATGAAAAGTATTCTATTCTTGATAGACTTTGACAAATCTTTTATATTAAAACCAAGACGCTTGAGCTACAGTGGCCTTTATCAGGGTTACTGGATCGACATCGAGAAAAAAAATCCAGTTTTTTCGCTCACACAGTTTTCCCCACTCACTTGATCTGCAGTACCTTGAACACCCCCTTCCTGTCTGTACCAATTTATTAAAATACCACTCCTGTCACTATAATGGTATTGGAAGTATATAAAAAGGCGCACTGTATGTTGACCGGATGGAACCGAGTAGCACCTCATCTGTAATGGGGTTACCGGGGCCTCCTATGGTGTCAGGGCCTTGTCTCATGGGGCTCGGCTGGGCCAGCATGAAGAAGCAATATGGGGCTGCTGCACTACGGGCCCACTACTCGCAGTGTAAGGAATTGAGGTCGTGTGCAATGCCTGTCGGGTTGCGGGCGAAGCAGCGGACCTTGGCGTGCCAAGCCTTGCTGACACGGACTGGTCCTAAGTACTTGGAACATTGCCTCTCTGATGGGCAAGGAGCAACCGGCTGGTGGACAATGACGGTGAGGAAGGCCGTCAGGCTGAAGAAGGAGGCCTAACAAGCTTGGTTGTAGAAGTCTCCTGACACAGCTGACGGGTAGTGGAGGCCAGTCCTCAGAAGATGAGGCAGAGCATGAAGAATTGGGAGAATTGTCATCTTTAGCCATGGCAGAGGTTGCTGAGGTAGTCAAAAGCTTCTCAGTGGCAAGGCGCCATGTTTGGATGAGATTGGCCTTGCGATGCTGAAGGTTCTAGTCATGGCAGGGCTGTTTTGGCTGACACACCTTTTCAATGTCGCATAGAGGTCGGTGGACAAAGGTTCCCATTTCCAAAAATGGTGACCGGAGGGTGTGCTTCAATTACAGCGGTATTACACTACATTACTACCTGGGAAAAGTTTACTCTGGAAAAGAGGCTCGGTGGATTGCCCTCTCTGGGTTGGAAGTGAATTGTTGCCCCGAGCAAGGGAGTTTAAATATCTTCGGGTTTTGTACACAAGTGATTGGAAAAGGGATGGTGAGGTGGACAGACTTGGTGAAGCGTCCACAGAGCTGCGGGCGCTGTTTTTGGGAAGAGAGAAGTGAGCCGTAACTTGAAGTTCTCAATTTACCAGTCAAACTACATCCCCAACCCTTACCTATGGTCATGAGCTCTGGGTAGTGACAAAAAGAATGAGATCACGAATACAAGCAGAAGAAATGTGTTTCCTCCTTACGGTGGCGGGGCTCTCCTTTAGAGATAGGGTGAGGAGCACAGCTGTGTCACTGTTTGCTCCTCTCCCAAGGCTGCTGTAAAAAAATCTATGGATGACTGAAGTAGGTTGTCCTCCATAAGTGACATCCATCTTTTTCTCATCTTTCCTTCTATCTTTAATCAATGGATTGTTTGGCATTTTTCCACAGAGCCCTGCAAGTCCTGTGGACATATACCGTAGCAGCATCCCTGAAGTAAAGGTTTACAAAGATTTTATACGGCACAATTTCATGTGGCATTTGTGGGCAGTAGAGACTTGAACAGATTGTCATGAACTGAGACGCAAGGACTAAGGACCCAAATGCAGGACTCAGAGGCAATTGTCCACGGAATAAGGTCTTTAATAAAAGAATCTCATCCAAAAAACAAAATCACACTTTTCGTGGTAAAAAAGGTTTTCACAAAAACAAAACTCACAAAGTTTTTTTCAAAATCAAAATGAATCCAAACGTGGTGACAAAGACAAGGGAGTTGCTGGTGGTCAAGGCATGAACACATGATGAACCGGCAAGGGACAAAGCATTGGCACAGGTGAAAATAATCAGTGTGGGGCAAGGCAATCTCAAAGGCGGGAAACAAACAAAGGCAGGAAGTATGGGATCTGGAACGGGAGGGGAGAGCTACTTTCAAAATAAAAACAGGAAGTGACAAAACCAAAGACATGAAACTAGACTAGAAAAAAACATAACTCAACATAACATCTCTGTTGTGACACAACACAGATTAATGATCGCACTATCTCACGTTACAGCTTTTTTGAAAAAATGAAATATTAAAACATGAACAATATGCCCTCTTTTTGCTTTAGAAATGTTCTAACTCTACGTGACACCTCGAGAGAGCCAGATGCTGAACTCGACAACGCGTTGTGGTCTGTCTGTTTATATTCTTACTCCTGCATCGTAAATGAGCCCAAGAGCTGAAAGATACTTTGAAACTGAGGCGGGAATAAAATAGAGAGCGCTGCAATGAGATGCAAAGAAAACATGAATGATCTTATCTAAATCTGTAGAGGATAAAAATATAATGGTGGATAGAATGGTTCTGTGAAAGACGACTGAATGAAAGAAAACTCAACCTTGTGTGAGAAGGATTTTAGCAATCCGTAGACTCCAGCTTTTTTTGTTTGATTGTAATCACAGAGACAAACCCCCTAGCTCCAGATTGCATATTTTGTATATATATTTACTTAATAAATTTTGGTTTGATCTGTCATAAATTCCACGCTGTTGAATTTTCTTTAACTTTTCACCAGTTTATACCATTCTAAAGAAACACTAAGACTTACTTATTATTTTCACACAACAAACATTCACACAACAAACCACACATCTGTCCTGACAGCAACTGGATCCACTACCAAAAGATTTTTGAGAAATTCAGATGATTCCCTGACCTTTCCTCTTGTGTCTTTGATGTTGAAATATTCATTTTTTTTGAAAGAAAATGTCATTAATCCTCCACAGTTAAAACAAAAAAAGTCGGTTATTTGTTTGATTATGACCTGCAGAACTATGTATCTCAGTGGGACCTTAATAACTCCAAATGTTGTAAACAGTGCAAGGCGGCAGTGTCCACATCTGGGATATGGTTTGATTATCATAAGGAGAGAGGAGTATACCAGCTCAATACACCATCACAGAGCTGGCTGCAGAGGCTGTTGTGTGAAACATTAACCATGTTGTTCTGAATAAAGCTAAGAGGGTAAGAGTTGCAGTTCTGCTCTTCTTGAGTTTACACTCAGCCATTCAGGCTTTACCACATGTTGGTTAAACATAAATTCATTGTTTTGTACGTAAAAGCCTTTCATTCATAAGAGAGGTGAGCAATAAACAAGACTAGTCAACAAGCTGACCGAGGAAACACAAACCTAAGATAGTTTTGTACATTCACAGCCTAAGGCTTTTCCCTATAAGAATACTTTCGCATTGATTATTGCAAATCATTTAAGATTCAACAAAGATGTAAACTATAAATACAATTATTAGTTATATTGACTTTGAATTTATGAAAGATGGAACTTTTTTTTTCCTGTGCCCATCTCTATTCATTTAAAAACTGCAGCAAATAGCTGTTAAATTGTATTGTACATGACTGCTCTGCACCTTTAGTCCCAAATATTTCCTCTTCACCTTACCTAATGTGGATCCACGATGAATGATCGCAACTGGATACAGTCAATGAATACAGGGAATAAAAGCAGCACTCTACTCCTCTGAGATCTGTGACAATGGAGCAGCCTTGGCCTAGATGCAAATCATACAGCTTATTCAGACCACACTGTATGCATGTGTGTGTATGCTTGAGTGCGCGGTGCGTGCGTGCGTGCGTGCATGCGTGCGTGTGTGTGTGTGTGTGCATTTAAATGAACTCATCCTTGTGGAGCATCTGAGGGGAGAACCATGCTATCTCCTCATTAGGTAACTCTAATAGAAGACCTAAAACCCTGTTCCTGATAAGAGAGAATGAGAAAGGGAAAATGAGGGATACAGGGAGCTCCAATGAGGAGGAGGAAGAAGAAGGAACAGGAGATGGAAGTGGCGAGGTGGAGAAAGAATGAAAGGTGGAGGACAGCAGGACACAGCTAGTGTAAATTTGAGGTAAGGATGTATGTAGACTTGTGAGTTGTGTGTGTATGTGTGTTTGTGTGAGTGTGTGTGCGTGTAGGTGTGTGCGTGTGAGCTTCTATGTCCCAGTATTAGGAAACATTCACACCGAGGTGGCTGGGTGGCAGGATTAGCAGTTTAATTGGTACCTCAAGGAATAACTGAGACGTAACAACAGTGGCCACAGTGACACACGCACACATGCACACACTCACACACACGCACGCAAGCACGCACACACATATAAGCTGTTTCTCTCTAAAAAGAAAGATTTTGCTCAAGCTTGACCACAAAGTGTGACGAAGCTGGAGCCAAGGTAGTAAAAGGGGGGCCTGATATTGCAAGATAGATTTATACCTACATAAACCTTCACAGGAGGATATATTTAGAAGAACTCCAAAAGGTTTTCTTAAAATATTATAATGTCATTCTTTGTTGAAGAAAATGTGTCTTGAACTGATGGACACAGAGTCACACAAAGAGAGCTGAGCAACAACATCAGAACCTTGTGAACTATATCAAATGTGTGTAAGTTGTTTTTTATGGAGCATCTACTGTCGCAGCCTGATCAAGTGCTCTTTAGTTTGCAAAAGCCGCATTCATAATGTAGTGAGCGAAGAGTGATTGTCAGTACGTAACTGTAACTCCACAGTATGTTGCATTAAATATCTACTTAACCCGTCAGCTTTGCAGTACAGTAACTTTATTTGAACGTTATTTATTGCTTTCTCCTATTGGTTCTTATCTGCGTACAGGCTGCTTTGACATTTCTGGGTTCAATATAATTTTGACACAGTACAAATCTCACTCTCAAATCAGTCATCCTATTTTAGCACCCTTCACACAATAATGGCCCTTTTCCCCTCGGTCGAGAGGATACGACTTCTTCAGGAAGATGGATGACAGAAGTGTGTATAAATAGAGTGATGAGCAGGGATGACAGAGAGAGCGCGAGGGAAGACGGATGGATACAGGATATAGGGAAAATAGCTGTTAGAGAAGTTAGAGAAGAAGCGTAAAAGGGGGGGAGTGAGAGATGTTCTACATCTTCAATCAGTGCCATCCGGCCTCTAGCCAAAACAATGAAGGGCTAAAAAGAAACCTGCAGAGGGAAATATACTGGTGAGAGAGAAAAATGGCAGTGCTTTCTCTCCAAACTAAAGTCAGACTGAAATACAAAAATCACTAAAGCGAAGAAATCATTACGATTATCTTTGGTGTGTAAATCACTTATTTCATTTTAACTAAATCAAACTTGTTTGGTGTAACTGGCGATTGACGATCAAGGCTGAGGGAAGTTGAGTTTACATTTTTTTTCTTGAGTAACCACCTTCCCTGTGTCAGTGTTTTGGACGTAGATTGCATCTACAGAGGGACGATGTGTCTCTGCTTCCTCCTATTGCACAAAAATTAAATTGATATATCACACCCACTCAACTTTTTGCAAGTCAGTATCAGCTGTCAATCCGGTCTCACCCTGTTATTATAGCTTCAAATTACTACCACCAAACTTACTGGAGCTAAGTTGCTGGAGCACACGTTGAAAAAAGTGCACATTGAAATGGATTGCACAGAGAGCTAATTGCCTCTGCAGTGTTCTCATTAATGTAGGCAATAACACACTTACTTAAAGCATGTAGTAAATGTACAACTTTTGAAGACCCTGTCCACTATCGTACACAGGTTATATATCGAGCACCAACCCTGTAAACCTTGATTGGACTTTACAACAACAATGAAACTTTCAGTGCAAAAGTCACAGAAAGTGATCATTATTTAGTCTCGTTCACACACACAGTTATGTAAACAGGTCATGAGTATGTCCATTAAGGGATTAGGGGGCCAAGACTTCGATTTGTGGATTTGTGGTGTTGTGCAGAACTACAGATATTAGACTGACTTTGTGGAATTGTAAAATTGCTTGTCTACACTTTTCTTTCCAGAAGCTTTGCATACTCATTTCCAGCTCAGGCGATGTTTGTAGCTTTCCCCTGAGTGTCTGTCTTTCTTTTCTAAAGCCTCTCTCTTTAAGTATCTGAATTCCTCCTAATACTGACTTAACTGCCCTGTGGGGTTTAGAAATGCATATTCAAATACTAAAACTTGGCCGACTTCCTATTTAGCCGACTCAGTGCTTTGTGTGTTTTTTTCAGAGCATTGGGTGTGCACTGTGCGTGTGTGATTGCGCTGACCTGCAGATGGAGTGTATCTCGTGCGTGTCCTCGTCCTTGCGGGCGTTTTCTGTCAGACTGTCGCCCAGAGCCATCAGACACTGAGCAAAACCCTTGTAGATGGAGTGACACCTTCTGGCTGAAGCTGCTGCCACAGGGCACGGGCTCAGCACTGGGAAACAACAACAAAAAAACACACACAGAAACAGAAGAAAAATGATTACGCTTGTTCGTCATGTAAACTCAGAAATCAATTTAAAGCAGCAATATGAATTGACACTGTTTCTCTGCTTACTTCCGCCTCTCTCTATTACCAAAGGCAGCTGTTGGACCGGAGTAAAATAAGACAAGTGCAAAAATAAAAAGAGTGTCTGTGCAGCATCGTCACTGCTGTCTGCAGGGCTGCTTGTTTCAATGACAGACTTTTGAGAGGTTTGAGAATATGTATCAAATGCAGAGAGCTGCAGATAACCGATACAGATTGCCCAATCCGGCCTCTCTCAGTCGTTCAGTGTTTCGAGTCCGCAGTTGATCGACCGCTCACATCAAATATAACTCATCAAGATTCATTGACCATGAGATGGAGAGAGAACAGAGGAGGAGGGTCAAACTTTGGACCATTTTTAACGGGACAGCTGCACCTATACATCATTCTGTGAGCCTAAAAAAGAGTCTCTTATAATAACATTTATTTTAAATATACAGACAATTTTGGGGAGGAATTGACTTAAGTTAACAGTGTGTTCAGTCAGAGTATCAGGCTAACCCTTGAAGCCCTTCGCATTTTGATGGAGGTAAAACTCCTTTGAATATATGACTTGGTTCATATAATATTGATTGATTCATATATATGATCGATTGTTTGTATACAAATGTGATAAATGCAGCATTAACATTCACATTGGAATGTATTGCCTCACAACTCTACATAAATACAGAGACTAAAATAATCTCTTTGGAAAGGATCCAACCTAAGCAACAACAAGTGTGTGAAGGATGCATCTGCTTGGATTGTCAGAATCTATGTACGTACAAGTGAAGGAGTGACGTGGATAACAATCTTTGCTTTGGCTGGAGAAAGAGAGCACTGATTTCATACAGGACATGCATTTTAATGGCAGGTGTGACAATGTAATGAAGGGCTATTTTATTTTTTGACACTTGTACTAATGAAGGAATGAAGACTCATATGTCAAAAACATTAACAAATACATATTATTGTTTATAAACACAGCACACAAACATACAAACGCCCATTCTGATAAGTCAATTACCAGAGCTGTTTATTCAGTCAAAGGTATTCTGAGGCAAAAAAGAAATCTGAAATAATAATTAGCAGCAGTTTTAACCAACATTTTAAACAACGCTTTAATGTACACAAAGGGTCTCTTCTGGGACATGTGCGCCACTATTTGTTAAGACTGATTTACTCTCATCTTCAGACCAGCAGCAAAATAATGTTAATCAGAGGTCTGACAAGACTGACATTGGAGTTATCCCATCAAAGGCTTTTAAATGTGCTGTCACTCTTCTTTTAACAGCCTCAAATCTTATATCACTTCTCCCTACATTTGCATTTAGGTTCCAGACCTTTAAAGTCACCACCCAGATCTCCGGTTTTCACCATGATTCAATTTGGTATGTGGACTTTCTTTTTGGTAATTGAAACACATGGAGCCAAAGTGCTTGGTGCATGTAGAATGTTTCCAAAGCCACTTTTGCTAGTGTTTGTCATTGTGTAATTCCACCAGAAACATTGTTGGATTTAGTCATAGATGTGTTTTAGGTTGCCATTTCCCATTCCCTTTAGAAATCAGGCAAGCTGGCACATTGGCGGATTGTTATTGTCTTGGTGGATTGGCCAAATATTATCCTCTATGAACGATCACATTCTGTGTGTGCGTGTGTGTCACAAGCAGTGTGGAGGCATGTTGTAAACTTGCCTATGTATAGGCGAGTATTTGTTTCTTAGTGGCATGACTTTAAACATAGCAGTAAAAGACTGTGGCACGGACTTCAGGACACATTTTGCTGGTCAAAAGCGCAATTGCTTAAAACCGTTACACGATAGCATTGACCCAGCAATGCATTTCATGACACCCCATTTTAAGATCAAGCCGGCTATGAGAGAATAGGCGAGAAAACGGGCTTTTGTAGTTGAACAATGTGGGAACAGGAAGTGAAAATGACACGAGGGAGGCATGTGCTTCATGTTTGGTGTCATATTAACTTTGTGCTCAAACAGAAATTGTCCAATATGTATAGGATGTGAGAAGATTGTTAGATTGCAACATTTACGCATTCATTCAATCTTAATTTTGTTTTTTACGGTAACTTTGCTATGGTGGATTGTGTCCCATAGTTTGATCGGGTCGGAGGCAAGAGAAGCTGTATCAGATGGAGGAGAGATAGGCTAGTTCATCAGTTATGCTAAATCAACTGCTATTTGAAAAGCTCAAATAGAAAATACAACTCAAAGTAAACGACTGACACAATCCTTCATGAAATATGTTTTAAAGCTTGCCTCCTCTCCTCTTGTTGGAGAAGTGATGAAGGAGTCTGCAACAAAAGAGGAAGTTTTGACAGTTTCTTCTTTTTTTTACCATATGTTGCTTATCCTCCTCCTCCTTGGATTCATTCCCCTATTCATTCATCTCTCCTTTATAATGACAGGCAATGCACAGCAATGACTACCTGCCTCTTGAATTCCAATGTCTGAATAGTTATCCCATATGCATATGTATGATGGTGATCTTGAGTTTAAAAACAAATCCTTTACATTGACACATTTTTCATCCTACTACCACTGCGCGACTAGGATAATTTACTGTACACAATAATGTTTTGTAGGAGCAGAGCGTGACACAAAATGTTTTTGACATTTATCTGCCTGAGGGGGAAAGTTTCAGTGTGCTCAACCTAAATCACAGCCAGAAGGAGCAGATGTCATGTTGTATTCAATTTGGCAATTACATTTTTTTGTGGATAAAACTTTGAGAGAAATAATTTAAATGAACACAATTAATATTCCAAGCAGAATTTGTATATTATAAAGCATGTCTGCAGGGGATCTTTAAAAACAAGTCACGAAT
This sequence comes from Colistium nudipinnis, assembly GCA_016785305.1. Classification (NCBI taxonomy): domain Eukaryota; kingdom Metazoa; phylum Chordata; class Actinopteri; order Pleuronectiformes; family Rhombosoleidae; genus Colistium; species Colistium nudipinnis. The sequence continues at coordinate 466,893 of JAFBJU010000125.1, forward strand.
AATGTTTATCTAAAGACATGGCAAGAGTAAATGCTTCATTTACACATTACACATAATTAATAAATAAACATATTGTTTGCAATGGAATTGTCAACACGAACAGAATCCTGAGGCTATTAAGCAAATAAATGCTTACATTTCTTGTATTTTCATTTTGGTACTGGGAGGCAGTATCCTGTACGGTAGATTTTGAGAATAGTTTTTGTTTTACTTAAAGTAGGTGCCTGGTCTAATAAGCATTGGTCCACTGAACCAAAAATGATGAGCTGAAAGATGCTGAAATGCACTATGGAGCTGAAGAGAGCAGCAGACTCTTGTGATAATTCTCTGCGGGTTATTAACTAGGTACAAACTCTGACAGTTTTAAATATCTGCTTGTATAGTGTGGTAAATATATTCCCGGAAAAAAAAGCTCACAATGCAACTGTCCCTGAAGAGGACCATAACTGGGGGCACAAAAATTGAAAAATGTTACTAGAGTTTGCACAGCCTCATTGTGACTTGTTGACAGCCAGCTCTCTTGCGGTGCAAAATACATTTGGAGATTGTAGTGTCCAATATTTCACCGAGCTAAGATGGCCCTCTTCAAGGGTGTGACAGGCACAGAGGCTTCATCTCATGATTAGTGTACAAGACGGCAGAGAAGAAGCTCCTGAGGAGTGTGTGACTGTCCCAAAAGTGCCTTGGCGTGATGAATGGAAGTCAGTGTGAAGCCGTGGCGTGAGCCTGGCAGGTGAACAAGAGATGCTAATTGGGCCAGACACTGCATCACCACAACTATCATACCCCCCCCCCCCCAGAGACCTGCTGTTTAATATTTAATACACCCCCCCCTTTGAAACCTATTGATTTCAGGCAGGGTTGTTCACAGGGTTTAAAGATTATTGGCTTCATTCATCTCCATCAAGTTTTAATGAAGACTTGCGGAGGAAAAAAAACAGCAGAAGGAGGAGGAAAGAAGTGTGCCAAAGAAAATGGAGTAGAGATGACAGGATGTAAGACAGAAAAGGAATAAATATAAGAAATTAGGCCCAGCTGTTGTTTGCTAAAATACAGTGTACCACAGAAAAATATATAGAAGTAAATAGTTTGACTAGTGAAGGACAACAGTCTGTAATTTAAACAAACTGCTGCTTACCATTAAATGATGTCAAATTATGAAAATGATTTTGAATAGTGAAACGTCTGAACGCCATATCTATACATATACATTATATTTAATTCAGCTCATTATGGTGATTAAATAAAGATCCACACAATTTAGGGTAGTCCAACAATGCACTGAGTTGAATTACTACAATTCTTTGGAAGAGGTCCTCATCTTTTTCCTCTAGAATAGTGGTGTATGATTACGTCCACCAGACACTATTCAAAGTCAGATGAGTTGTGGGGGTGCAGTTGGGAAATCAAGACGGGGAGGCACATCTGTTCTATTGGCAGGATTGTGTTGTTCCTGGTTTTGCTTTTAAACAAATGTTCTGTTTGCAATGCTTGATTAAACGTTCCCCACCTTGTGCCGACGTACAGTACCCTAGGTTCTGACGAGGTGGCTTGGTTTAAAGCGTGCTCGGAATGATTTCTCTCTTTATTTGGGAAGGTGACGACCAAAAGAACCACACCAAGAATGTAGTTGGCCTCAGCCCGGTCCCAAACAAATTCTAACTGCGATTGATCAAGTTAACCTAATGTAAGTTTTAGTGTGCTTTGCATTCTGGGATGGGAAAGAACACACAACACGTAGCACCTTACAAGTTCTTAGTTGCAGATAAGAATTAACTTGGAAGAGGAATAAGGTACCACTCCTTTGCCCCACCTTGGGAGGGACCCCAGAGGACTACTGGTGCGCAAGTTTCTGACCAATCTGTCAGAAACTGACTCCATGAAGGTGGCATAAGGGCCTCTGGTGGGACCTGTTCCAGCACCGTGTTGCTTGATTGGCTTTCATCAGAGAACACCAGTTTGGCCACTGGCACCCTGTTCTCTTCACAGATGGGAGCCGATGTGGCAGATGTTCAAGAGTCTGGATACACAGTGGTGAACGTGCGATGGCCTGCTGAATGGGTTACACAGCACTCCACATGCTAGCCAACTGTACCGTAACTTCTGTTAGGTACTGCGATGAAATCCTCCCAGCCATTTTCAGACCTTATGGCGGTGCAGTAGGCCCTGGTATCTCGTGTGGCCAGAACGTGTAGGCAGTTCCTGGATGATGAAGGCATTGATGCCATTGACTGGTTCTCGTGTTCCCCAGACCTGAACCCAAATGAAAACCTCTGGGATGTTATGTATCGGTGCAGCCAAAGCTGCCAAGTGGTGCTACTGTCTGCCAGGGCTGGGAGGAGATCCCCCAGGACACCATCCACCGTCTTATCAGTGGCATACCCAGACTTTGTGACAACCTATTATCTGGCTGGCATGTGAACACAGATTATTGGATATGTTTATGAACCTAAACAGCAACAATTTCTCATAGACCGGGTGTTGAACGATGAGTCCCATTATGGATTGCAGTGAGGAAATTAATGCAAGTTCAGTCAGTTTTAATTAATTAATAAATATTTTTTTTGGTGTGATTCTGGCCCACAATCTGTTGGTAGTTGTGGTTTCCAATGACTTGCATTAGGTCATTTTGTTGTCAACAAATTACACAATGAACATGAATACATTAAAGATTATTAACTTGAATACTTAGTTCACCAAGAGCTGATGTGTGATTCAAGTGTTTTATAGAAAAGAATATTAAAGAGAGATAATGAATGAATGAATCTACAAATATTTGGCTTAATTGTTGAGTAACTCCAGCTGCATGGGGCACATCAGTGCAGAGGGAAGAAAGCAGATAAATGTAGGCAAAATTGATCAACTGCTTTTCAACCTGCCTTGATCAATATTTGATATTTGAACTCCGACTGATCCCAGGGGAAAGGAGCGATATAAAGTGACACAAGCGGAGAACTAAAGTGGCTGAATGATATGGGCAGTGAGAAAAATGTCCACGTTTTGCAAGCTTGACTGTGATCAGAGCAAGATAGAGGGGATAAAAGGAGATGCAGAAGTGACGAAAAGCTTTTTTCTGAGGGGGCGAATCAGGCGAGCTGATAAATACAATTTGTTTGGCGGAGGGATTATTGATGTCAGGAAATATTGCTCTGGCTGCACCCAAAACGGCGGGTTAAAATCCTATGACAAATGTTAAATATGAGACAAAGGATAACATTTTTCATTGTCTCAGTATTTGTTATCAATAATTTCTCTTCCCTATCTTTTCTGTGGGAGTCCCAAAGGACCCAAACAAATGCGTTTCTTAGTAAGACAGTCAGGTGCATGCTTAGAAACCGTCCATCCATCTATTCCATGTACTGCCCTTCTTGCTGCAAGGCAGTGCAAACCACTGTGCCACCTGGCTTTGAAAACTTTCAAAATAAACTAAATGTGAGTGAATTCTTGTTCTCTCCCCCGAAGTGGCTTCGTCTGCAACTCTTACTTTCCCCCCTTTTACATTTTGACATTACATGTCTTAGGGCCACAACCCTCAAGTATTCTCAGTAAATTAGATTGTGGGCAACCACCATACAGTATGTCAACATCAAGTAACTGGTGCTCTCTAAACACAAATTGCACCAAGTGGTACAGAGTAGTGCGAAGCTCTCTAAATAACACACAGAGGACCCAAAAGGCCCCTTAATTATTGATCAACAATATTATGCTCAACAAATGTATCCACGCAAAATGATACACTTACAACATTGTTCAAACTTAAAGAACTCTTTCATTCGGCCTATTGCATATGGTCAGCTATTTTTTAAAGATTAAACTAAATATAAATATATGAGGCTTGTATCTTAACAAAACAAATCCTCACTCAATGTATCTGCACTTAGTAAAGGGAGTTTCTCTGAGAGCGTTTTCTTCATGGACACAAAAAAAGTATATAAAGGGTTCTGCTTTCGAGATGGATCTCGACCTATCGGTATACGGTGTGATGACCGTTCCAGCCATTAAATATCCTGAACTCAAAGGAAAACATGCAGATATCTGAAATGGAGAGTGATCAGGTGATCCTGTGTGTGACAAAGCAGTATAATTTGGATTTAAGGGAAAGGGGAAAATAAAAATTTCCAAAAATCAAAGAAACAGAGGAATCATGACAATCCTGCATGGCTTTGATTAAAACTGACTTTTAGTTAGCAATGCCATCAAATGAGCCTCAAGGTCAATGTCAATTGCATTTGCTAGTGATTAAAGCAACGTTTTACTACCTCTCTAAATTAGAATTAGAATTAGACACTTCGTCCCACACAAACATGCACATGCTCAAACACAAAAGTCGAGGGAAATTTGTACATTTAACCCATCTGTGGCGCATGCAATGCCACAGAGCAGCGGACAGCTGAGAGCGTCCGGGGAGCAGATGGGGTTAGTGCCTTAAATTGTATGTATGGTTGCATTTGAAATACATGAGAAGAAACAAGCAACAGCAGGTTATGTTGCACAGCAGACTACGCAGGACAATCCAGCAGTCAACTTCAAAATCAAATCCTAAAATGTGGGAAATAGATTCGACATAAATTGTAACTGCTACACATAATAGCAAGACAATAGGCTTGCCCATCTATCACTTAAACAACACAGGTGCCGGTGAACATTGCCATCATGTTCATTGATTTTATGTAAAACCATCTCCTTCTTTTTTATCTCCTGCAAACATTTCAAGCATAAAGAAGTTTTGAATATGGTATATATATATATACATATATATATATTTAATCATGTAAGTAAAAATAGCGTAGTCTTCCAATTCTCAGGGGATTTTCTGTGTTAGATTTCCTTATAATTCCCAAGATGTCACAGTGACTATTGCAAAAGCAAAAGCCTTTGTTGCCATACAAAATCTGGGAACACCTAGAATGTATATACCAGGTTAGCTAGTAAGCTAAAATGGGACCTGAGCTGCTGGTTCTGATAGTCCCATTTACATCAAAGTTGTTTTTTCCCAGGCACCCCGCTGGGTAGCAAAGTGAGAACACAGTACTGGTCAGAGCCATGTTTCCGACAGAAAGCCCTGAAAATACCGTTGTGACTTTGAGGCCATTACATCTACGGGTCCTGACGCCTTTTGCGTTCTACCTCCCAAGAGCCAAAGATATCATGGCAACTGTGCACACCGATCTATTCATGAGTCTGTCCAAGCAAAGGCTGGCAACATCACTGCTGACTGGACTGAAATGCTGCTGATGCCTGCTGCTCACCTAACCTGACGCACACACACACACACACACACCAATGATAGAGAGCGAGAGTGAAAGTATCCCATGGGAAGACATTCAAATTGATTAGACCTGCCGCTATTTTTCCTCAGGTGTCAATCCATTCCTGAAGGATGCACATAGCCACTGATTGACCCTACACCGCCCTGCTCTTCATACACACACGCATGCACATAAGCGTGCAAAGCAGCAAATGTTTATGCAGCTATGGCAACTTTAACTATGGAAACTTTAGTGCCTCCTATAAAAAAACATGTTGGACTAATGATGGTACTCAGGGGGGCAGGACTCGTCGCGTGAGAAACAACATCCCACTAAGACTGTTTACATCATCAACCAATGTGTATGTGTGTATGTCTGCATGCCCACTAATGTATGCATGTGTGCACATATATATTGTGTTTTGCATATATATATATATATATATATATATACTGTATATATATATTGTGCGTGTGTGCTACCTGTTTGTACATGGGACCAGAAGTGAACAACACTAATTACAGTGGTACTTATCAGCGTGATTGAGAAACTGCAGTACCTTTTCATTAACACCTCTCTGTTTATGCTCTGCAGGGGAGAGCAGCCCAGAGTATGAAGAGGAAATGAAAGCACAAATATGAAAGAGAGAAAAAGAAGAGAAGACCAGCAGAAAAGAAAGCAGCAGGTCCCTCATTAGTGAAAGGCTTCAGGTTCCTGACTTGGAGGAGTGTGTAACCTGTGAAAAGGGAGAAAAGTGCACAGAGAGAGCCTCTGTGGAGATGCTTGTTAACATGAAAAGACGGCATGAGAGGGGATTCTTCATGAACTTAATTTTCCAGTCATTTGAAGCTTCGCTCTGAACTGCTGAAGTTGCCCCCATATATGACTCCTTTTCCTCCTCCTCGGGTGACAACAGTTTAAATTAAAGCCCCCCTCCCGTTTTATCTAACCTGAAATTACAGAGTTATGCTGAGTTCAATTTAATGTTCTATTCATTTAAGCGTTGTCATCTCAAGGTCACTGAGGACGCTTCTTTTAATGGGCAGGGAGAGGCAGGGAAGTGGTTTGCTTTCGAGGTTGTGATAGCTGGATCTTTAGAACTGGCATGTCACAACTTTCAATGTCGACTGAAGATATGAAAACATCGGATCTGTGTGTAGCAACCAGGAGAGTGTAGCATCCCCCAAATAAATACATTAAACCAAGATAAATCCATTAAGGTTTCACTGGCACTCTTTTCATGAGATCATTTTCTGGCACCTGTTCAATGGCACCTGCCTAATTAGCCCCAACAGTCGTTTGAGAGTCTGACAAAAAGCAGAGGTTGATGGAAGCGACCATTAACGACCATTTACTGTGCTAGGTTTGCATTGCACACATTTTGATGAAAACCTGGCTAATGCATCTACACCTCTTATTTGAGGGTCATGAGAGGGGTTGGAACTGACATTAGTTGAGTGTATACCCTGTAAAGGATGCCAGCCTATCACAGAGCCAATATAATATACAGACAGAAAAAAACAATGGGAAATAGAGTAACCCAACCTCCTTTTTCATGTCTTTGGGTTTTTTCCCAGTTTTCCTCACACAGTCCACACATAAAAAGAGGGAGAATATGCAAATGTCTCTGTTTGAATGACTTGAACCAAGAAGGATGAGAAACTGCTAAAGCACAGTTAGTGCTGCAACACATATTTACTGCACTGGAAACAAATGTTTTTGTTTATATATATACTGTATATTCCTTATTTTCCATCCAAACCACCCTAGAACAAAGAACTTCATGACTTTGGGTAACAATGGACTTTTATTTCATTATTGTGTAGCCCTGATTTGATGTATTAACTAGGTGTTCATTAATGTGTATTAAGATTGATCTTAAGTTGGAGATTAACCCAATTTAACCCAGTTGATGCATTATTGATGTGAGTACAATCTTAATTTATTTATTAGTCTTGGTTAAACCTATGATATGTAGCTTTTCTTTTCTAGGATATATTTAAAAGGAAAATACTAATCCAACTACATGCAGTAAACCGGCATATTGCATACAGTGCTTAAATGTGCCAGCCCATAGCGTGTACACTTTACCAGCACCACAACAAACTCCATAGTTTCTTCATAGATCAATAGTTCTGCAAACAGTAGGGCAATTTTTTTTCCCCATAACTGGGCCAATGTTGTATTTATACCAACAAGCCATCGGCACAACACTGGCAAAGTTAATGCACTAGCAGACAGATCAAGCTCTGATCTTAATATGTGCATTAGATATTTGGCAGGAGCGAGGTGCTTAATACCAACTAGGCACACTAGCACAACTTACCCTCTGAAGCAGAGATGAAATGAGTCTCAGAGTTTACACACGGCTTTTAAGTTGGATAAGGCTTGCGATCAGTGATTAAATTGGCTTCAATAGCAGGGAGGTCTTCGCATGTGTGTCCTCTGTTTTGATGTAAATTGGTCAAATTGGAGCTTGTAGTTATATTTTGCATCTCTCTCGACTCCCAAATACAGAGCAAAGGCTCATAAAAGGAAAATGATTTGAAAGATTTTTATCCCTTTTTTAATCCTCTCCCGCAATCAATTAAGAAAAGTACACCTTCCTATTTAATCTGAAACCCTCAGTACAAACATGGAGCAGTATTGAAGGTAAAGGACAGAACAAGCGGTGGAAACAATTTTGACCCCTGCTGGCTCAGACCCTGGCTGTAGGTGGATGAATATTCATCGAAACACTACACATCTGAGGGCCCAGCTGGAGTTGCATGCAAAGACCAGCGAGAAGACTCAGCAGCGACAACATTCATCCACCTTTGAAATATAGCCCTTACTCCTCATTCACCTCATGGGACACGTTAATCCTCAACACACATGCCAATGAGCCAGAGTTCGAACCCCATTCAGATGACTTCAGCAGGACAGCCAGGGCCTATGCTCGACATTTCAATGCTATGGGCGTGATAAGGATTTTGTCTGACCATGTTGCTGTGAGCCATCTCTGAGAACACCCTTAACAATCTGGAAATTACAAACAGTATTACATAAGCACAACTATTTGTGTGATTTTTTTATATGTAGAGAAAAGGCCAACAGATAAGTCAGATGAAGCCAGGTGAAGGGTAAAGTCTTTTTTGGCTGTAACAAATGTTGCTATGGTTACTGCATGATTACACTCAATGCACTAAGTCAGCAGAACATCCAGAATTTTCACTCCGTATACTGTTGTAGCTCCTCCATTCTCTGTAGCAAAAGATTTCCTCATAAAAATCAATTCAATTCCACACCATGTGTATGCAGCCAGACCTGCAACACTGCAAAAAAAACAAAAAAGAAAACACACTAACTGCCTGCTGAGCAAGCACTGACAAACAGGTTTATTGTAATTACTGCAAAAAATATTATTATTATTTGCTTAAAAAAGATTAAGTGGACATTGCATCTTTGCACACACTGACAGGTGTGCTTCACTTTACTGCTGCTGCCACTCATTATTTTAGCCATGAATTGAATCTGTGTTCACTACTTGGTTTGTGGTCTGTTAATGGCCACTCCTCCACTAACTAACAAAAGCTGTCCCAGCATTCCCTCTCTCTGTAAAGCAGGCTGCGCAGTACCCAGGATGTCATTGGCTCCCTAACGTCAAGCTCCTCCCACCTTGCCAGACGGGGCATCCTGATTGTTTCTTTGTTTTAACAGATCAATTAAACCCTTCTCCCTCAGTTAATTATTATTATTACTATTATTTTTGGTTTGAGTATTATTAAATTACTTGTTGTTAACCACTAACATCTGGTTTACTTCCTTTACCACTTTGAGCTGGATCACTATCATTACGGCACAGCCTTCTGCGAGGGCCACAAAAAAAAGGGGGGGCCCACTGAGGCTACATGGAAACACACTGCAACATTTCCCAAACTCTCTGCTTTTACTTTGAACTTCTCCCTGCTTACCAGGCAAATCTGCTGCTTCGCCAATATCGTCTCCATTCTCTCTGTTCCAAAGAACCAGATGCCAATAAATACCAGTCGACACACTCAAAGGAGCGCAGTGCTGTAGTATTCAGTGACTGCTTGTTGTTGATGGGTATTCTGTGCCCCTGCCAGCTGATACAGTATATGTCTGTGGCATTGGGATCAATAAGTAAGTGCTGGAACAAGACGTGGTTGGAAAAGCCTTTACTACAACATCGCTTCTTGTGTACCAATACTTTTGCTCATTAAGAAAGTTATGCAAAAGTCACGAGTCCTTATTGAATGATGCTGTTTTTTGTTTTATTTGTTTGCGCACACTCTGTACTAATTCACTAATTTATTCACAACAACACATTTTGCCCAGTGTCTCCCTAAAACTATTAATTTGGTATAGGTTATAGTGACACAGATCTGCATAATAATGCTCTTTCAAGGCCTTAAGTTGCTGATGCATAGCCAATTACACAGTATAACTACCAAAGCCACATTGCCAGTGACAAACCAACATCCGAATGTCATTAAGGAGGGTTAAAGCCGTTACCACTACTTCCCTAGCTCTACAGACCTGATAGACACTGAAATGAATACCAACACTGCAAGTGTACCAGTGGATTCATGTTAAGAATTAAGTCTCAGAATGTGCTGCAGTTATTGAAAGGGGACATAGATTTGGCTGATAAAATCTATACTTCTAGTTTGGGCGTATTAATCCACTGGATACACAGTAAAACCATGTTTAACTGTGACCTTCAATAAGTAAATAAAAAGTAACCACCCTGGAACCGTGCTGACTTTCTGACAAAAGTGACATTTTTCGGTCACTTCATGAATGTTAGTTAACACAAATGTATAGTTAAAAAAAACTATAGAGTTACATTTTCTCTGATTATTATGTATTTAACATTGTCTTTGAAGCAAATGAAGCTGCATCTGATTAATTAGCTCCAGATCAAGAGCTAAACATTTAAGGATGCTGAAACAGATATACGTGTATCCATAGAACTTCTGCCTTAATGTGTCATGATGTCTAGACTTAGTTTTGGGTTAATTCAGTTTGTTGCCTCATGTCCGCTATATCCTGCTGGCTCAGCTGTGTTATCAGAACCCTGGATCTGGATCTGTCAACTAGAACCTTCTCTGTTACTGGAAACCAGGAGCTCCAGCCGCCTGCCTGTCTGGTCTCTGGAAAGCAATCTACAGACCATCACTCTGTCCGTTATCATGATAAGTTTAATCAGAATTTAAAAACTTTAAACTCAACTCTCTGATAAACAATAACAACCCTTTAATAGTCCCGCATGCACATGCACAAAACACACGCACACAAACCAGGAAATGTGTCCTCTGCATTTCACCCATTTAGGCTAGCACGGCAATGTCCACACAGAGAGCACAGGCCACAGAGTAGTGGGCAGCCATCATTGAAGCTCCTGGGGAGCAGATGTTAAGAGGGTAAAGTGCCTTGCTCAAGGACACAAGGTGGAGTCTTTGGCGGGACAGCTGTTTGGGATTCCTTATCTTTCCGGAAGTTGTTCATTTTTGGGGGATCTCGAGCGACCTTCTGGTCGAAAGTCAGTCTTGTGCTGTAGATCAGTAGACCAGTCAGTAGCCACAAAAAGATGTGGGAATACATCCTCTTACACCTTAAATAGGACAATTCACCTACTCCCGACCTGAGGGGACATGCCCTCAGGTAATTGTACAGTAGCATATTTATATCTTACTTATTCTTTGTTACCTGTGAAGCAGGGAAAACTCTGAATAGCTTATGAGAACTTGCAGGATAATAAAGTCGACCACATTTTATTTCAGTGTTAAAAAGAACATTGTCTGTCACAGAGCAGACATAGATCTAAGTTGGAGAATCAAGAGTCCCACATCAGCATGCTGAGCTAACCTAGTTTGTTACTGCTATACAAGGCAACTTCTTCAGCTTCCCCCACAACTCAAGTCTGTTGCAGAAGAAAGACGATCGCAAATATCGTGCTGAAAGAAAAAAAATGCCCTGAAATACTATTAGGGCCTCTAAAGTTGACTGTTGAGCATGATACATCTGCACATTTCTTAAATCCAACCTGACATCTCATATCATTTCCCCAAATGACCTATAATTTATGCGCGGAATTTCCATACACATCCGCCCACTCATTAAGATGAGACCTTACACATCTGTTACTGGGGAGTTTTTATTTTACTGGTGTAGCCTCGGACATAGCATCAATAAATGGGTGTAAATAGAAAAATACAATAGTCAGCATGGCCTGTTGACGTTCTGATGACAAAGTCCTCGAAAAGATTCATTCAAGATTCAACGCCAGAATAATAATAAGAATAAAAAATAAGAATAAAAAGGTTAAAATAAAATTATTAAACAGCCCATGTTGGGGGTGGGAAGAGTCCTTAAGGAATGGAGCACGCTCTCCAGTGGTCTCTGCAGTGGTAGATGTCCTGCAGAGAGGGCAGAGGTCTCCTGACAATCCTCTCAGCCATCTTTACCACTCTCTGCAGGCGCCTGCGGTCCAATGCAGTGGTGCTCCAGTACCACACTGTGATGCAGCTGGTCAAGATGCTCTCCACGATGCAGCTGTAGAAGTTGCTGAGGATCTTTGGAGACATGCCACATTTTTCTCAGCCAGGAAGTACAGCTACTGTTGAGCCTTCTTGACAAGCTGGGTGGTGTTCAGAGTCCAGGTGAAGTCCTCAGTGACAATACACGCCCAGGAATTTGAAGCTGCTCACCCTCTCGACCTCAAGTCCACGGATAATCAGTCGCCGATGGGTTGGCCTCTCCTTCCTCGTGTTCACGATCACCTCCTCCGTTTTGTCAGTGTTTCGGGTGAGGTTGTTGCTCTCACACCAGGTCACCAGACTGACCACCTCCCTCCTGTACGCTGCCTTATCACCACCAGTAATCTTCTGGGGGATGACCGTGTTGAAGACCGAGCTGTAGTCGATGAAGAGCATCCTGATGTACAGTATTCTTTTTTCTCCAGGTGGGAAAGGCCTATGTATAGTGCTGCAGGGGGTCCAGTGTCTCTGGTGAAATCCTCTGAATGTGGGCCAGCACCACTCTCCCGAAACATTTGGTGATGAGTGGGGTGAGTGCTATTGGCCGTGCTATCGTTCAGGCTAGTCACTGGAGTCTTTTTGGGGACAGGAAGGATGGTGGTGGTTTTAAAGCAGGTGGGGACCGTAGCCTGTGAGAGGGACAGGTTGAAGAGGGAGGTGAGAACTTCCACCAGCTCTGTTGCACATGCCTTGAAGGCCCGCCCCGGGATGTTGTCGGGGTCCGCTGCCTTGTGAGGGTTGATTCTCCTCAGGGCCTTGTGGACATCAGCTGGTGAGACAGTCAGAGAAGGGGATGATGCGATCTGAGTGCAGGGGGGCCTCCTCTGTGAGCTGCTGCTGGAGGTTTCGAAGTGGGCGTAGAACTGGTTGAGTTCTTCCGGCAGGGTGATGGTGGGGTTTGAGATGTCTGTGGTGGGGCTCTTGTAGTCAAGATATGTTGCAGGTCCATCCACATTTGCTTGGCATCAGCAGCAGAGTAGAAGATTAATATTTAGCTTAAATTTAGGCAGTTGGCCATTTCACATGCCTGTTTCCAAACAATAGTCAACATTTGTTTATTTTAACCATGTGTGGGTTTTTTTTGATTCTTCCAGGTGGAAGGAGCGCCAGAGACGGGTTTTAGGTGTAACACAAAAGGTTTAATACAAAAAACATAGAATAAAGGGGGGTTCAATCGATGTCTCTCCATCTCCGAGCCGGGCAGCCAAAGCGCCCCCAGGTCTCGCAACCGAAAAGCTTCGTATATTGTGTCGCAGCGCATTAAATAGTGGTTTACATTAACATCACATTACTTTACATTTCATTTCCTATTGGTTAAAACTATAGATGGGCGGTGTTCATGACACCTCCTGGTTGGTGCAGGGGTGTGTCTATACAGTTTGGGGCGAACAGTTCAGTAGTCTGCTTAACATGAGTTGCAGTTTTTCAGTTACAGTTACATTCCTTTGAATTACAGGCTAATTTCATTTCTTTAATTCTAAACTAAGGTGGTGTGGGGGGATGCTTTCGCATGTCTTAAGCTCTAGGCCAAGGTTGGTGTAGAGCCATTACCTGTGCATTGTTCTAATTATCAGGTGGCAGCGTGGATTTACATGTCCATGCCTCTAGACGTCTGGAATATACGTGAGTATCTGTGTGGTTACATGGTTGCCTCAGTCTAAAAGCTAACTTATGCAGCCACATGAACATCTCCTGATGAACGTGTAAATAATAAGCTAAGCATTCCTGAGCATATGACTGAACAACAGGATAACATACAATACATGTAAACATCTATCTTCCTTTAAATCAGATCTGGTTATCTAAATATTCATAAATTGTGTATTTGTTTGCTTTGAGTAAGCTGACGGCATTTCCATGGGGGGGTGCATATGGCTTAAAAATACCTAATAAATGATAGCTTCATAACCTTAACCAGATTTAGATGACTGTGAACTTGATTATGACTCTCCTTTAACCATACAGTGCAGTGTGTTTTAAACCGGGAGAGATCTTACCCTAAACCTAACCAAGTTGTGTTTGTGTCTTACCCAAACTTTTACTGTAGAAGTTTAAATGTAAAAGAGACTACGAGACTAAGCATTAAAACAATCTTGGAACTGATTTCGTTATTGGAACCCAGCCTAAATTGAAACAGAAACTAAAAGATGTCAGATAGTATTACAAATAAATCCTGCGAGTAAATATTCTGCTTCAAGTGGGTCTCCCCTCTATGAACTGCCCTGAATTGTTCTGCATGGCACGTAACACGGCCTCATAAAATTGGTCAGAAACACAAAAGACTTTCTTCTTTTTTTGGAAGATACCTTGATGAATATGTATTAGGTTCAGTTTGAATCACTTCAGCACATGTGAGAAGCGAGTTCCTCCAGAAACAGACTCAAATGGTAACTACCTCACTCTCACTCAACACAATATAAGAGCAGCAATCCGCTGAGTGGGAGCGATTGATGCTTTTATCTGAGAGACAGAAAGGACTGAGGAAGGAGGTAAGAATTTTAAGACTGGACAAAAAAATATGGGGGTAAGTTAACAGATACACATTACAACTTTCTGGCGAGAGTTGGGACGATGGAGTAAGAAAAGAACAAAGGTTTATAAGGAGAGGAGGGGGGCTGTAAGACACCTTGAAGAAGAGGAGCTGACAGGCATTCACGAGTGTATGCAACCAATCAACTGAGGCGTACCTTTTTTCTATTTGGAAGTTAGTTAGGGTCAAGGTCGAGGTAAACTTAACCATCCCGAAGGAGCTATTTGTGTCATAGAAAGCACTAAATGGTGGAGACTTTCTCAGAGACAGAGAAAGCAACAAGAGAGAGATTGAAGTGCAGATTAAACAGAACACGAGAAAGATAGTTGTCCTGCTTTAGTAAATATCTGTGACTCTCTTCTATAAAAATAAATGAGGCATTGAAGGGTGGCCATGATTGTTCTTGTTGATTTCCCTACTGGTCTCTCTCACTCTCTCTCTAACACACAGTCACACACACCAAGCAATGTCAGTAATGTCAACACCCACACACTTTTACCTTACTTTCAGTCTCCTCACAGCAACAATGGGGTGATTAAAAACACCTTTGAATAAAGAGTGTCTGCTCACCTTTTGAAAAAGAGTGTGTGCGTGTGTGTGCGTGTGTGTACTAGTGTGGTGGCAGGTGGTTGGGGCTCCTCCTGGTGTTAAAAGTGTATCCTTTGCTTGACAAACACACACACACACACACACACACACACCTCAGTGACTGTTCTAAACATTTTGGCAGGAAGCTTTTAACATCAGCGCCTGTGCTTTATTCAGTAGACTTTCTCCCATAAGCCCCTCTTGCGCTTCAAGATGGGGCCTGACAAAAAAAAAAACTCACCCGACCACAGGACATGAAAAAGGAGAGCCATAAAATATACACACACACACACACTGTATGATACACTGTACTTTTCTGTTGTCCTTTCTGATGACTGTGTTGGCGCCATGGGTGTTTTAACTGCTACCTTCTGAGTAATAAACTTGATTATGGGTGGTAACATAAAAAATAAGATAAGGAGAAACTCAAATGCTTGCACACTTTGAAAAATTATTATTTGCCCTTTTGTGACTGACTCAACCTCTGGGAAGGCCACTTCAGTCCTATACTATAACCTCAACAAAATAAATATTCCTGTTGCACAATCACTAGATTTTAACAGTATTTTAGTTTTTATACCTTCACAACAAACCCTGAGATAGTGAGAGAGTGTATTATACACTGCTTGTGGCTGTTTGTGATTCTTCTTAAAGCTTATGGAAATGTTGCCATACTCTAAAAATAAATAAAATAGTTTTGCCAAACTGCACATAGTTACATAGGGTGCTTTACTTTTAAGTTTCCATGCAGCACTGTAAGGATGTTGCATGTGGAAATACATTAAATTACATGACCGCCTAAAAAAAAGAAATGAAATGGCAAAAATATTGCCCCAGACTGAAGTGCACAGAAAGGAAACGTGATCCGCCCTATGGAGAGCAGATTTAGTTTCTGTGACAGCTACACAGACTAGCCTTCCGCATTAAGTGTACGAGGATTCCCTCTGCTGTTGAATCATTTTTCAAAACCAGCATTGAAGCATTAATCTGTGACTGAGTATCTAGTTCATTGCTGCTGTGAAGTAGTTATATATATATATATGTTTGTGCAGGGCTGTCCTCACACTGGAAATGTGTGATGCAAGTGGTTTGATCTGATCTCCCAGTTCTTGAGGTCATGTTTCGGGGGGATCACATTTGGCTACAATGTACACCTTTAACACTTGACTAAAAATAATCCTCGGGCCACACCATGGACCTAATGGTCTGTCCATGTGGTTTCCACCCAGTTAAAAGTATCTGGAAAACCCTGACTATGATGTTTCCATGTGGAGAACACTTTCTCACGGGTTGAGGACACTCAATAGGGCTCCATGCATAAGTGATAAGTTATTCTTTTGGTTATTACCCAAAGATCATGGGTACTGGTGACTCATGGTCATGATCAACACACAGACAACACAAACTAAACAACCTTCTGACAAAATAAGCAGCAACCGGGTAACAGTGACAAGTCAAAAAAGTACAATGTTAACATGTTAACAGGTTCTCGATTTAATAGGTTATATATCACAGATTTGAGCTTGTGAGAAGTGGTGTCCACTGGTCACATCCAAATGTAATCATTTGCAGCCATTTACCTCAACCAAGTGTGGTTCACGCTTCACAGTGCCAAGTGGGAAATTGTAACAAGGCAGACATTTTATCTTAGCTAATTGAGAAAATGCTCATATGTCATTCTGGTGCGCCCTTGGGCAAGGCACTTAACCCGGCAACGACCCACCCAGGGGCACAGAGTTGTCCGCAGTAATGCCAATAGCAAATGGGTCAATGTAGTGACTACCCTCTCTGATGTGGATAATAATCTTACCCACAAAAATGTGTATTTAATTAAAAACATACACACAAGTGATGTTGAACCGCTGGCCACCATTTGGTGCATTATTTAGCCTAAAAGCTTGTTAAGCAGAATTCCCAACGGAAGTGTAATTAAAGATTAATGTGTAAAAAAGTGTTAAGTTATCCAGTGTTATGTAAAGCAATAACGCTGTGGTTGAGAGATGGGCAAGGAAAAGCGGAGGAAGAGAAAAGGGAGTCAAGTTTTTAAAGCATAGACACATGACAGACACCGACTGGAGGCTGAAGAGAGAAAGGAAAGAGTGTGTGACAGTGGAAAAACGAGTGAAAACACTCCTGGAAAACCAGAAATTAAAAAAGGGGAGAGCAGCAAAAGCAAATCAGCTCGATAGAGAGTGAGGGAGAGGGAGCGATGTCAGATGAATTAATGAAGTCCTCCCCGAGGCACAAGCCAACGTTTCCAGATGAGACACAAGTTACAACCTCTCCACACCAATGCAAGTCAGCAGAGCACAGCCCAGACAAACTGCAGTTGCAAAAGCAATTCCCAGCACAGGCCAGTACGGGTCAGACTAGACTAGTGTGGTTTTTGGCGGCCTGTTTTAATTTGAGTTTTAGCTGTCATTTTAGTTTTTATTAGTTTTAGTCACGTTCATACTCTTTTCAGTCTAGTCAAGTTTCAGGCGACTAAAAGTCTTAGCATTTTACTCTTATTTTAGTCAGAATTATCCAGACTATTTTCGTCTAGTTTTAGTCAACGAAAACGGATGATTTAGTCTAGTTTTAGTTCCATTTAGTACAATATTGACCCGAATATAAGACGGGGTTTTTTTTCTTACTCAAAAAAAAATCGGAAAAAGAGGGGTTGTCCACACAGTCGCGGAGAGCGGCCAGGGCTAGACCGCCGCCTCCACGCTGGGTTGTGTGTTCAGAAAGTGTGTCGACAGAGGGGCTAGCCGGACGACTGAACGGTTGACCCCCGCCTCAGACCTCGGCAGGTGTGTCCCAGCCGACGACGCCCTCGGAAGAAACCGACAAGATGCGTGGTTTGCGCGGAGGGAGACGGAGGACCGCACCAACGTAGCGCACAAGATTTCCATTTCATTCATTAACAGAGATTGAAAGATATTTTATCTTGAAGAATAGCCATATTCTCTCCCAATTACATCCGTCTGTGTCAAGACGTGTTGCATATTTGTTTTCATGAGGGTCTATTATTTTATTTCGTCGTATTTATGAACGGTCTGTGAAAAATTGTATTATATTGAAACGGTCCGTGGCACAAAAAAAGTTTTAGGACCGCTGTTAACGCTAAATCATGCCGCGAGTGGGGATTGAGGTAGTCACGTCGCCTGAGTCTGCCCAGTGCGACCTGATGCAGCCACTGGCCCTGATGGGAGACACAGGAAACAGAAATACTGTAGAATAATAATTATAATAATAACGGGACGAAATGTTTTGGTAAACCACATTTAGTCTTGTTATTATTTGTCAACAATATTGCATTAGATATTTAGTTATAGTTATCAAGACCAGAAAGAACCAGGCCTTTACAGAGCATACCAGTACAGACCAGATCAAACATAACCAAACAAAATAAATCAAACCAGAGCAGACCAGATCAGATCAAACCAAACCAAACCATACCAGGCAAGATCAGACCTGTACGTATGACCAAATCAAACAAAATAAAACTAAACCAGACCAGGTCTGTCTGTTTGTGTATATTGATGAAAAATAAATGAATACATAAAGAATACATATTTGTATATGGAATATGGTATATGATAATGGCAAAACATTATTTTGATCATTGGTAATTAATAAAGAAGAGTGTAGACAAATGAAACAGAAACACAATTGTCACTTTCTCAGTGATATTAAAGCCACTGTGCATTCAATCAAACATTTCTGAAAGCAATTCCAAGTCTCTGAAATCAGGACTCATAAATCAATGTAAAGACTTACATACGGTAATGTAGTGAGCACATGTCATTACAAAATCTTCAATAAGCACTCATGTCATTTGTAATGCTTATTTTTATAATCCCTTTAATTTGATTCAATGTATTCTCCACTTCCTAACTCCCTATGCTCTGACTAAAGTCGGAGGAAATGAACAGTGTAGTCCCATTGATCCAGCAGTTTGCACATGGATGCATACGCACAGACACCCCCGCAGCACAGCGCTCCCCTGTGAAGAAGACAAAGTGGGAGGTATATTGTAGTGGACTGAGCCACTGACCCTCTCGTTGAGCTAATGAGCTTTTATTGACTTCAGCACCTGAAGCTGCTGCTGTAACTTATCACTGTTAGCACCTCACTCCCCAGACGCACGACACACCGGGGAGCGCGCAGGCACGGATAAGCAAACACAAATAATATCTATTTGTGTGTGTAAAGCTCCCTGGGGACATTCCACACGGAATGCACAACTTCAGCTTCAACAGTGTGCTCAAAAGGCATTGTATCTCCTGAGATTAAGAAACACAGGAGAGGGTTTCAAACATTGTGCTCTAAATTATATCATTATTTGTCACTTGCATGATGGATGGATCCAGTAGCGGGCCACGCGTTTTAGTAGCCCCCCCCCCCACGCACGGGAGCGTCTCATCCCGTGTAACATCAAACACTGTCTCTTTGTATCATCAATATTAACTTAATAAAATGAAAAAAATGCATTCTATGTAGGCTACCCACCAACACATTTTTTATTTGTACACACTGGACACTGGTAAAGTCACCGCCAGACATGCCAATGTGTACAGCTGCCCCATGCTCTCACACATTTCTTTTTTCGCTGAAGGAACTCAAGGACATCAGTGGGACTTTTCCCCTTCAAAAGCATTCATGACATACATAACAATCAGCTCTGTTTTCAGCCTGTAGAGATCAAATAGAGTCACCTTAACCCGTTCGGCAATTTCACTGGTCTAATGTGACGGAACTCAATTTTTCCCAAAAAATCCATATATTAGCCGCGTCATTGTTTAAGCCGCAAGGATCAAGGCGTGGGAAAAAAGTAGCGGCTTATAGTCCAGAAATTACGGTACGTACAGTATATGGCAAAGAATGTTATCCAGAACATTGCTGTGGAGTTGTTGGAAGTATGCGCGAATGTCTCCTTGGGCTTGGATCCCCCGTGCGCTTGTGGTGTGTCAGGATTTCCCATTTTTCCTATGGTTCGTTAATCGAGGATGGTGGAGAAGAATTGCAAAGCGAAGATGGGTCTTCGTCGGTTGAAGTTGATTTATTTGAAGTCAGGAGTGTACAGGACAATCGGATCCAGTTCGAAAAGTTTCTCTCTCGGGATCCACCTTTAGACTAAAGAATGGAGGGCGCGCCTCTCATAACATATACTCCTGAACAGGGTGGGCTGTGACATACATTTTCGAACACACACACACAAAACTGTCTGTGGGTATTGCTGTGTGAGGCACAGATGATTGGATGAACAGAAGCTATGTGTTGTAACCAAAACTTGACTCCCTGGCAAAGGGAGTGGCTTGCTAACTACTGTATGTAAGACAGATAAGGAAAAGAAGAACTGAGAGCAAAAGATTTAAATGCAAGTGCAAAAAGGACATATCGAAAAGGTTCAAATGTACTCATATAAAACATAAAATATAAGAGGCACATGAAATTCGCGCAGTTGCCTAGTAGACCTGACGAAAATTGCCCCCTCTCTCGCTCAATGGCGTCATAAAACTACTCCACCCTTATCTGACAGAATTGCACATCCAATGTTTTGTTCTGTAGTATTCCAAAAAGGACTCCGGGCTTGGCCGTCCTTTCCTTACAATGTCTTTTCTTGAAAAGTCTGTCTGTAAACTTGCTTGGTACGGTTATTAAATCTGTAACAAAATCGGTTTCTTCTCCTCAGTCAGCCACTGTGAATCGGAAAAATAGCTAACAAACGAATAAACTGAATAGATAGCTTGTCCAGGCCGCTACGGTAACTACCAGTCACTACCTGCTACAGATGTAGCAGGTGCGCTAGCTACATCTATCCAATCAAAGCCCATGAAAATAATGACGCTACTCTCTGCACATACACAGCCACGGAGAGCGGCCAGGGCAAGACCGCCGCATCTGCGCTGGGTTGTGTGTTCAGAGAGGGCGTCGACCCCACAAGGGGGTAGCCGGATGACTGAACGGATGACCCCCGCCTCAGACCTCCACAGGTGCGTCCCAGCTGACGATTCCCTTGGGAGAAACCGGCGAGGCGCGCAGCTTTGCGGGCAGGGAGGCGGAGGACCGCACTGACGTAGCGTAACTTGATTTCCATTTGATTGATGATCAGGGATTGAAAGATCTTTTATCTTGACGAATTGCCATATTCTCTCCCAATTACATCCGTCTGTGCCTCTTCACACGTCAAGACGTGTTGTACATTTGCATATTTATATTTCGTAATTATATTAAACCAGTCCGTGGCACAAAAAAGGTTGAGGACCGCTGTGCTAGAAGGCCTCTGGGTCGCCTCCTCGAAATCTGAAGCAGTTAAAGCAACAGTTTCATTGCCATTCACTTCAAGCTACCAGCGCATTCTGAAGGCCGAAGGCTGATTAGTTTGACCCTGGCAACAGATGACAGCTGTAATGTGATTGGATAAAATCTCTAAAATACACACACACTGCAGGAAGCAGGGCAAGCGAGCGACACGCTATGAAACGAAGAGATAAGAGAAGAGAGACTATTGAGAATCATTTAAATAATATATATATAATTTTATAAAAATATATTAAATTGTTAAATTCTGATTCAGGCCAGCAGAGAAGACCTTGCTGGCCCTGACAGTCCACCATTGGATGGATTGTTGATTTACACAATTGCTTCTTATTTATCATATAGTGCACAATTTTTACCATCCACATAAGACACATAAACTGCTGTAGTTTTCATCTTTAACCTGCTAGTCTCTCACAGCTTCTCTTTCTCTTCCCCACTCCTCTGCCTACTTTCATAGGGCATTTTGTTTACCATTGTTTTTTTTAATCAACTGTTAATGAAGGAAAATAACACTCCAAGCCAAAGGGCAACAGTCTGTTGGGAAAATTGTTAATTTGTGACAGTTGCTAACAATAAGGCCACCCGGTTTGTTCAATAGGTGGAGTGTTCCAATTTTAATCCTATTTGTATGTAAGCTCCTATTTTTTTTACTCCAGCAGTGGACACAATGCATAGATGCGAGTCATAATTAGACTATGCTCTGTACCATCAATATACTGTCAAAGGAATGTTGTATAAGCAACTCACAGACATCAGACTGCTCCAAATTATGCACAGTCTAGCTGATTGATTACTATACTTAATTTCAGTGTAAAGCATAGTATCTATAGGCATTTGGGATCGTCGCCATGGTAACGCGCAGAGTTTTGTTTACTGTGCATTAATATACCGTCAGATTGTGCTCTCCATGTTGCACCTTTCTCAGTCCGTTTCATTGGTCAGGATTCTCAGTCTTAGTCTTGTGGACCGGATTTTATTTTATCCAGGAGCATAAATATGAACATAACAAAAGCAACATCATTTCACTGTATCAGATGAGAAGCTGAGATATGAAACCGAGATGAAGTCAGACCAATTGCAGATGAATATTGTCCAAAATAAAAATAATGACAATGGAGAAAACAACTGATAAAATGACACAGTCTGTGTGCGCACAGATGCTGGAATAACTTTTGTTGCAAACGATTAACCCTCCCCATAGAAATACAGTGTTTTTAATACGTGGTGACGATCACCACGTATTAAAAACATTAATAACAGAGTTAATCGTTACCCTGCTCACCAATCAATTCAATAAATTGCATTACTATTTTACCAATGTTCGTGAGACTGGGGTTTAGGATTTATGTTGAGGGACAGTCTCAAAAAAGAGAATCCTGTACATTAGCTGATTAATTTCTGCACTGCATTATTTTTTTTCAGTGCCCATATATCCAATAAGTAGGTTGTCATCCGGGTAACACGCCATGGTTCATGTTTACTGAGCATAAATATACTGTATATGCTGCTGAGAAGCTTAGATATGAAATCGACATGAAGTTGGATTAATTGCAGATGAATATTGTCCAAAATAATGTAGAAAACGACAGATAAACTGGTGCAGTCTTTGTGCACGCATATGCTGGAATAATGTTCATTGCGAACGATTAACCCTCCCCATTGAAATTCATTGGTTTTAAAACGTTACCGGGACCAGATCATTACGTGGCAACGAATCAATACATTAATTTTCGTAACAGTCGCACACATTTTCGTGAGACTGGGTTGAACTTGAAACAGCTGTACTGAATACAGCCAAACACAATTCCATTTCATTATTTACACCTGTGTCTGTCCTAAGTCCTCCTTTTTGGGAAGTTAAGTGGTACATCTAATTCATTTATTGTACTCATGTATGTTTTATCCTCAACCAAGGAAGAAAACTTACTTTCCTACCCTTGCACTGAACAAGTGAACCTCTGCATGCCTGCATGTCTCCATCTTGTCCCAACTCCTGTTCTGTGAATTTGTCCACAGCTGTCTTTTGACCAACTACCTCTTCCTGTCCAGCCTTGGCCCGTAGGACTCGTTTTCGTGCTCTCTGGTTGCCAACTGTCAGCCTGTTCTTCAACCAATGATTCAAAAACTGTACCTGCTCTGCCTCAGCATCGTCTGCCTGGTAAACAACCATGTTTGGGAGGAGATGTATAATGCTATCATAAACTCAAAATAGAAATGATACACGTCAGATACAATTTAGCTATCGCTATTACGTTTTTGTTGGTGATGTATTGTAGTTAGGGCTAGGGTTAGTAGGAGTTAAGAGTTATTTTATGTGGATTTGGATTGCATTATTCTCCAGCCACTATTTCATCCCCTTAGTATTTTCCACACAGGGAACCCAATATTGAAAGCATCCATCAATTGCAAACGAGTAGAACATCCCAAACCCTGGCCAAAAATGTCACCAGGGAGATGATCACGCAGACAAATATGCTGGTCACTGACCCATAAACGAAGTAACATTGGCACAAGCATAAACGTGGAAGGCAAATAGCACAGTGCAAACAAGAATGAGCACAACCTAGCATCTTATGGTTACATGGCAACACAACCAGTTAAAATATAATCCCTCTGAAAAAGAAACCCATACTTTTACTCAAAAGTAAAGT
The DNA here is from genome assembly GCA_016785305.1 of Colistium nudipinnis. Taxonomy (NCBI): domain Eukaryota; kingdom Metazoa; phylum Chordata; class Actinopteri; order Pleuronectiformes; family Rhombosoleidae; genus Colistium; species Colistium nudipinnis. The sequence goes on from JAFBJU010000125.1 coordinate 490,762, forward strand.
ACATGTATGTGGATTTATGTTGTAAATCTGTTCAAACAGTGTTTTATTTAGTGGGGATTTACAAAAATTGTTGCTATGGATCCTGCAAAGCAGAGTGGAAACAGGGATCATATTACTATCCTTTTACTAAACTCAGAGCATAACGCGTCTTAGATTTGATGTCACTGAAATTAAGTGAATCATGAAATGTTGTTGTTGCCAGCTGCTTCACTCTTAACCTTCATTACTATTCCCTAGGAGTACACACGCACACACGCACACACACACACACAGTCACTCTCACACAAACACACACATAAACAAGAGGTCAACATTATATGGAAAAACCCACCCCTTGCACACACAGTATGGAAATCTGATCTTCCCCTTCCTGTCCCTGGGGCTGCATGTGTGTGTGCGTACAAATCACTGCACACAAATCTATGTGGATCCTTTTAGGATTCACATTACCTCTCACAGTTAATATTTACAGCAGGCGGGTCTTTGTGTGTTAGATACAGTTGTGTGCTAACCCATGGATGCATAGACATATTTGTTCATTTTGTGTTAGTTTCCACTAACATTAACATCTAGAGCATTAGTAGCAACCTGTGACTTGACATGTGTAGTATATTTATTTAAACTACCGTACATGCAGCTTCAAGAAGCATTTTTGTTGTCAGTATATTCTCTCAAGTTAGTGAGATGGTTTGGGTTTTGTGTCAGAACTGAAAACTAAACTACAAACACTTGGCAATGGCTTGGTAAGGGACTTGGTCTAACACAGAGGACAGGACGAGACCAACTGACACAAGGGGAGTCAGGACTTCACTTTATACATGAGGTAACAGGTGGAGACAATCAAGGGCGGGACCCAGAATTACAATGGCGGGAAAACACACACAGGCAGAAATGAGAACAGGAGGTTAGACAGACATTGACTGACGAGAATGGACGTAAAACATGTTGACCTGAAAAATGAAATGTTCAACTTCTTTAGAAAATTTTGATCCAATACAATGATCCTGAAATTAGAGTCTTATCTTCCTTCCGTCTTTTTTCTGCAATATTTTATAATAAATGTCAGCCCTATGAGAGCTGTATTAAGTTAGTGTCAATATAAAGGTTCATGTAAAACATCCCATTGATGTTCCTTCACATGCTTTCAACTTGCACAAACACTGGCTTTCTTTTATTGTAAAGCACAGCTTGTGATTGCTTGTAGTCAAAATGAAAAAATAAATAGATAACAATTAAATAATAAATAAATAAAAGTATTTTCACCATCACTCCTTATATACACACACAAATAAGATTTAGCAAGAGATGATTTGTGAGATGTGTGATACAAATATGTGTATTTAAAATAACTGGTACTTAGTGGTACTGTTAAAAAAAAGTACTAGAAATCATTACATCGCCAAGGTCCCAACATCGCTTACATTATTTCAAGAGTTTGCAAACATCATTTTCTGTGCCAGACTCTGTGTGAGAGGGAACAGAGAGGACCTGCTCTAAATTTCAGTGATATTGTCCATCATTGCTCACAAGGTCAGTTTCAGGGTAAGCAAATATGTCGTATCACACCAACATAAAAGCTACAAAGAAATGGCTTCTTGAAACCACAATGCAATTATTCAGCTGTAGGAAAGTAAATGTATAAGAGAGGGTGCAATGCTTTGGAGAACTGAGACATGCTGAGAATGTGCAGAAACCTTTAAAATCCTGTTTATTGCATGTTTTTTTTAAATGCCATTCTTGTAGATAGAAGATAAAGGAAAAAAGAACAGAGTGAAATCATCAGAAGCTCTTAAATGTTGAGGTTAAGGCAAGATCACAAGCTATTAAGCTTCTGTCACTGAAAACTGCCCTTTTTGTCAAAACATCTGTGTGGGCTGACTAAGATGCGAACACCTGAGACAGGCAGACGACTGCGTCCTCTTCAACCTTCACATCTTTGATGAGTTTGACTTTTCTGCCGTCTGGTTTCTGAGGGGGATGGCGGTCGATCGTGTTTTCTCCCTCTAAGCCTCAAAGGCTGCAGCACTGCAGCTGCACACATGTGCTCTGTCCACACCACCTTACCCTCCATTCCTCAGACACACCGGCGTTTATGCACCCAAACCACAAACACACAAATCCAGCGCACATACAGTAGGTACATGGGGGCAGCTGCAGCCATGCGTAAATATGCTTATCCACTGAGGCTTACGCATCTTTTATTTACACTTGTCTCTTCCCATCTTCGCAGTTTGAATACATTTATTCAAACGTCACTCACCTGTGGAAAGATGATGACAAACTCAAAAAAACAAACAAGTAGTCGGTCAGTAAGTTCGTTCAAAAGTACTAATAATGTAATGATTTCACTGCTTTTTAAAATAAAGGTGCAGAAGCACCAATGCTAAATTCAAGTCAGCAATATTTGGGGGAATAATGGTCTCAATAATGGGATGTCTCAGATTTTTGGGCATTATTGAAGTCTTAACACCACAAAATATTTTTCACTTTTTTAAGGTTAACAGTTTAAGTCGTGTTGTCGTGTTGTCCGTGACATTTCCTTTTCAGTGTCTGAGCTACACAGATTCTATCCAATTATAAACTTAGGTAAATGTATCTGTGTCAAATATTTTACCCAGATTAAGGGTATATACACCTTTTAATCAAACATGATGACATAATTCCACTTCACCTTACAGGTTTTCTATACTCTTTTCATGGCATTTCAAGGAAACTATTCGTCGCCTACAAAATGTATATAAAGTTTGACTAACTATGTGTAAGGTGTAGAACTTTAACATACATAGTATATGCTACGCTTTCAAATCGTGTTTCCAGCTATTCATTGGGACTGGACAAGCATGTGTACACTGATTTAAATGTAATGTGAAGTGCTCAACCGTTTTGCTTGAGTGAGACAAAAACTCCTAATAAATCCAGCAAATCTATTGGCCCAGCACCAAACAGCAATCTGACAAAGCTGGTAACTAGCGGGTGAACAGTGGTGTCGGGTAGCGGTTTGAAACTCGGAGATTTCCCTCAGGATGTGTTGGAGTACAAACAGGAGGGATAGGGGAAAATTGGACTTGAAAACATCACACGACCAAATCCAGATGCAACCGGAGTGGGTACGAACTGAACTCGGCCTGAAGCTGTCAGGCACTCTGTTCCCACTCTCCCATCCCTTCCGAGGCCTGACGTAGTTAATGTAAGCCGCACTGAGTATGTGATATCCTGTCGCTGATAAACAACTGTTACCATGGTTACAGCTTGTTTTACTTCTGATTACAGACATGTGCACTAAAAAAATACCTTTAGTTTGCCAATATGGTTTTACCCACACATGACTAAAATGATCAATTGACTCATCTTTAAAAACCACGGCAACATACTGAACAGCATACTGTGCACCAGCTGCACCGGTGACCTGCAGAGGTCTCATACTGGTTCAGCAGACTCTAGCACTGCTGTGGTTACACTCGGCGCATGATGAGAATATCATCATTTATCTAACGATGTTCCATAATACGGACATTTATAACTTTGAGAGAGACCGAATCACATTTTCTGTCCATTTAGAAGCCATGCCACATTACGTTCTGACTGATGACATACATGTGCACTCCTCATCGCCACTATGCTCATTTATGATGTTCGTGAACCTGTGTGGGAAAACCATTCCCACCTCGGTCATCCATCACAATACTGCAGCTTTTCTGTGCTTCTCACTTCCTGGAGATTTTCCTCAGGATCTCATGTGTTGGCTTCAGATCATATTCAATTGAATTGTCCATATGCTCTGGTCAGTGACCCATGATGGTCCGCCTTTCCCTGACAGGCTAAATAAATACAGGTCATGATCTGTCTGATCTGACTTGTTCCTTTTCCTCTACCTCTCTCACTCACTTCCATAACACTTCTCTTCCCTGTTGAATTGTGCAGTTAAATGTGTTTCTCTCTCACTCTCTTGTGTGCGCTTCTTTCAGACTGAAAACTAACATTCTTTGCACTCCTTCCCTATAGACCTGTGTGTGTGTGTGTGTGTATGTGTGTGTAGACAGACTAAAAGAGCTCTCTTGACCTTGAACATCCATTGTTCTCCTCTTTGCCAATAACCTTCCTGTATGCCTACATACTGTATATGTATATGTTTTTGGAGAGAGGTTGAGAGAACAAACGTGTGTAAATAACCACATCTAACACATACACACGGGTTAAAACTTCACTTTTAGTTGATACATACCAAGCGCCCACGTAGACACGTACACACATGCCTGCACACACAAACACACTGTGAGAGCAGGAGATGAATACAATTAAAGCGATTACAATAGAGGACATTGACTACTTTATGCAGTATATAACCAAATGTACAGTAATGGTGTGTGTGTAAGTGTGTGTGTTCAAAGAAAAGCACCTTCAAATTTGGTATGTGTGTATCCATGTGTAAGTGTGAATGAATATTCATGCTCAGTGTAGTTTGGGGAGTCGTGCTCTGCTGGCACTTCATTAGTTGGTATTTGTTAGAGGAGCCCTGACACAAGCATGCACGCACGCACGCACACACACAAATGGTCTTAATCCAGTTCTTCAGCTCGGTCAGATCATACAATACCAAAGTGTATATGTGTATCCTAACGCTGTGTGTGGGCTTCATCTGTTTTTTGTGTTAAATGAGCCTATGGACTAGTTAAGTGCTTGTGAAAGATTTAAGAGTTTGTGAATGTGTGCATGATTCTGTCTGCATGTTGGTTCCAGACTGGCAAGTAGATCTGAGAGATAAAAGCGGTTGTATCATTACTGAGTGTAAATGTCTGCAGCAAAGTGTAGTGTATGTAATAGTCACAACTATGATTCCTACCTATATTTAAGGCTAAGCTTGGTTTTGCAACAGCGCTGTTATTTTGAAGCCAGGAGGATCGTTACCGTTAACTACATATTTGCAGTCAAACTGTCAGTCGTCAACAATGAAGGGGTCAAAAACAAAAGAAGAGAAAAAAGAGATATTGAGAAAAACAGAGTGGCAGAGAGGCAGTGAACACATTTCTGACCAAAAAGAAAACTGAAGATGTACTAAGTAAGACAGACGCAGCTCAGCATGCATATTTTTACACTTCTTTGTGTTTCCCATACACTGATTCATTTGGGGTCGCCAGCAACAATATCAACATTGATTTTCAATTTTTTGACTATATGAAATGGGATAAATCTTATTTAATTGTGAACCTGCACATGGATTAAGAGTGGACCGAACAGTCTCTCCTCTCTGTGAAACACTGAATCAACACAATCGTGCAGAGGAAGAATGGTTTAGGTTGACTTTATTGTTCGCAAAACGACAGTTTTGACCAGAGGCTTTAACAAAGCAGAGTAAAATATTGATACCGGAGGTAAGGGTGGGTGGTGCTGGAGTAGGTGGGCCGGACCTAATCGCTCAAGTGTAGGGGCTATTATTGCTCACCTTTACGCTAGAGGGTGTTGTGGACAAATCTATGGCAAGCTAAAAGAAAGCGCACTGTAGCAGAAGAAAGCTAGTGTGTGCGTGTGTGTGTGTGTGTGTAGGTGCGCATGCGCGTGTGTTCAACGGAGGTGACCACAACCCGACAGAGACATCAGTGGGCGTGGAAGGAGGAGAGTACGACTGTGCTTCATGTTGCTCTATCTTTGATGCAAAGTAATCATTACTGTGAGCTTCAATCACGTTTGATCTCATTACATCACATGTCAATCAATCAATGTGTGACCCGCGAGATGTGTCTTACCCCATGAGAACTCTTAAGATCGTTCTTTATTTAAAAAATCCTAGAAAAGAAGCGGCTTCGCTTTGATTTGGCACATACGATGCATGATCCTCACGATCAAAAGTATCAATATTTGTGAATCCCAGATGAGAAGGAAGGATGAGAGAAGAGAGGAAAAAAGGGGGAAGGAGGAAATTATGAAAGACGCAGAGAGATGAGACCCAGAGCAAGTTTGAGATTAAAAGGAAAAAGAGTGGTGGAATGATGGTGTAGAAAAAGAAGAAAAAAAATACTGCAGAGAAAAAAACGAGGCGGTTTGAGATTTGCCAGAAGTAAGGAAGGAAAAGAGTTGAAGGAAGGAGGTGGAAGAAGGGACGGAAGGAGAGGATAGAAAAAAGTGTGTGTGTGTGTGTGCGTGTGTGCTTGCGTGTGTGTGTACTGGTCTTTGTGAGTTGTAAAGTTAAGGAGGGAGGAAAGAGGAGGGGAGGCACGGACACTTTGCCATGAGACTTCAAAACATGTTTTCATGAATAATCTTCAATTTCATGTGCCACTTTTTTTCTTCTTCTTTTAAAGGCACCTCGAAAAACACTGCAGTCAGCCCACTGAGAAGCAGGTTAGGTTCTTGTTTCCCGATAAGCTCCCACTCGTCCGTGGACCGCTTTCTTTGTGATTATTGGGGCATCGATGACCCAGAGAGGGGAAAGCTCTCCCCCATCTCTGGTCCTGGCACGTTTTGAGCCGAGGCAGAGGAGACAAACACAGCTGGAGGGAAGACAACGAATGGACAGAAGCCTGCAAAAAGCTAAAACTGCAGATATTTCACCATCAGCTGCAAAGATGTTCACCACTATGGATTCCTCTAGGACAGATGAAGGGATCCCACGTTTGTATCTTGGCAGCTTCAGTGACAGCTTCTAGCAAACACTATATTTCCCCAACACTGAAAAGGCAGGGTCGAACAGTACACGCCCAAATGAGCCATTCATTCCCACGGTGCAGCAAATATTGCACTTTTCTACCAAACATCATTCATGAAGTCAAACATTTTACAGACATACAGTAAGCTCTATTTTGCAGTTATTTAGAGATGTTCTCAACTGATACATATGTCAGACCACTACATAACTCTTACTTTGAGTAAAATCTTCCAGTAAAATGATCCTGTAATAGTTTGACTTCACCAGCGGTGTAGCTAAGATGGTACGCATGTTCAACATTACACTCTGTGCCTCGTGTTTTGTCAGAAAGTCCGACTCTATCATTCCTTTAGACTGAATAGCTGCTTCATGAATATTTAATGACTGTATTATTTCATAGGCTTCTAAGTGTTGTGTCTAACCCGACCAATAGCGTAACTTAATTGTGTGTTTAATTATATAACGATGCAAGTCCTTTCTCACAGCAGACATTTTTACTCACCAAATAAAAAGCCTGTTTGTTACTAATTTTATCAATGATGGCTCTGTTTATCCCAGTATCAGGCATGACATGTGTCAGTGAGCCAGCGTGCCTTAGACTGGGGCCTTGACACTGAAGCGGCCTAATGGAATCCAGCCCATCATAACATTTATTTGAAAAAATATTTTATCCATAAAAAAACAAACATTGAAGCGGGGAACAAACAGAACCACAACCCACCTCTTCCCACCACACCGAGCAAACAAATGGGTAGAAAAAATTAATTACGGGAGAGGAAAAAAAGGTGTACTATGCCTCAAAGGTTTAAAAGCATACTAAGACAATGGTTTAACCTAGATAAGATATTGATTGACTTCATTAAGGTGGCCATCACTTTCTTTAGCTGAGAAAGTTGACTGATGGGATTTACATATCAGAAACATAATATCAGAATGTAGGTCTTGCAGATGAGAGAATTGGCTCTTTTGGCTGGATTGTTTCAGCCTCTCACCTTCCAAGAAGTTTGGTTGACCATTTTATTCCTATTAAGATCATCGGTAGGACCACTCACAACACCTGTACATTGCAAAAAATGTAGAACAACAATTGAAACAAACGGTATAATGAGTATTATGAGTTAACTATTATTAAACAGCAAACTAAATATTCCCTACCCTCCTTGCTTCCCCATTCCCCAAGTATAAGGGGAATCGGCAATGTATTACTAAACATAGCTCTAGTAATCTATTAGCACAGAGGCGGAGGCGGTGGACTAGCCGCTGTGAATGAGACTGACTTAAGAGCAGAGAAAGTCGGACAAAAAAATACAGTCTGGAAGGGAGCTGGAATCCAAATTCGGCTGTCCCTTCGAAGACTCAGCCTCGTGCCCCTGGGCAAGGCACTTTACCAACCAACATCTGCCCCCGGGGCGCCTACAAAATGGCAGCCCACTGCTCTGTAGCCCTCACTCTTTGTGTGGACATTGCTTTGCTGGCCCAGATGGGTAAAATGCAGAGGACTCACTTCCCGATTGTGTGTGTGTGTTTCACTGTGCATGTGCATGCAAGGATTATTAAAATGGTTGTTTGTCTTTATATTTATAGACAATGGTCACCAATTTCTGTTCCATGCCATCCTCGCATGACAGGATAGTCATTAAAATGCTCTATTTCCCACAATTGAAAAAGACGGTATACTATCCAAACCCCTAAGTTGGACAGCTTTAAATAAAGAGGACATTTCAAAAAAAATATAGAACACAAGCTGTGGGCCAACGTGAGCACATGTGAACCATGTCAGGGACAGAGAATGTAAATCACTGCAAACCTGTCTTTATACCAGTGTCCCCAGAGTCGAACAATAGATAATTCTTATCTTACTTACTGCTAATAGAGTGCTATTCTGACCAGTAAAACAGCAACATACAGTTGGGTACACAGCCCACCCCAATTTTCTTTCCAGCCCTGCAATCTGTGTCACATGATCCCCTCGTGTCTATTCCAGCCTAGTAATATGGGATGAATTGGAGGCTCGAGAAGTTTTAACTCCAGCGAGAAATCTCTCCAAGCTAACAAACCTCAGGTTCATTGATTTTTCCATTTGCTCACTCATAAGATATGTTTTATATCATTTAAACCACTACAGTACCATTACCAGTAATGCCTGTTGTTTTGTATCTTCATCCCTTTGCTTGCACTCGAATTAAAGGGTACTTATCTTATTTTTAAGACAAATCCACACTTAAGCCCCTTGGTTTGCTTTTGGTTTTGTTTGTTTAGGGCTGCCATTGCTCAATATCTATATTTCATTTGCTATATATGTTATTTTCATACATACAGTTACATTCGCTAATATACAGTTTAGAAGCAAAGTGAAATTGCTGATCGGTATAAATGTTGCTAATAACCTGCGGCAGGACTGAGTATGTATCTACATGAGACACACTTGGCTGCACCAGGGTAGGAGCTGTGTACTGTACAGATCCACAATGAGCTGTAAATTCTGCGCAGGGTGAAAAAGAAAATGTTCTGATTATAGGCTGTTATTCATCTTTTCCAATTTAGAATTGAATAGCCTCCTGGTTCAGTATATATTTTTAAAGCAATTATTTTGAATAGGTTTGGAGTATTTAGATATTTTTTTGTATTTTAAGAACATGACCGAACCTTGAAATATTTTGATGTGACATATTGTGAATTCGTTTTGTGTATATTTTTGCATTTTTTCTCAACAGATTGAACTGATGACAGGAGGCAATGCTCATTCTCACACAGATTGATAGGAAAGAAGAAATCATTTCACATCAAAATATCAGCACATGTTAACGCGAAAAGAGCCATATCTTTACTCCTGTGTGTCCTGTGAGTGAAAAAAGACAGTACACACAGACAGCAGCAGAGGAGGATATGTTCCCAGCTTAGGTTCAGATGCAGGGCTGATCTGAATCCCCAGAGGTGGACAGATGCGATTCATTCATCATTCATCTCCATCGACGGGAGTATTTTTTTCCTGTCCCTGTGGTGTCTCTCTCCCATGGGACCCCTGTCCCATCCCCTCCCTCATTATCATAGCTCTGACATCCGCAGTGCTGATAACTTTAACAGAACACTGCACTTGTGCGCAAAGATGTGTTTAAAATGGTAAAAACATGAGTTATACTTTGACGTCCTGCATTATAATGAAGTATTGTTCAATCCACATCACATCCAGTTTAATTCTAATTATAGGGGACTTTTGCACTATTACACTATTTTGATTTTTTTAATATTTTTTTTTTATTATATATATATATATATATATAACCCTAACGATGCCATAGAGATGTCTTCAGGGTTATCTCAGCTCGAGTTTAGGGACGAGTGTTGAAACCAGAAGGTAGCAGTGATGCATTGAAAAGTACCATGGTTTTGCGTATGGGAAATTTGATTTTAACCACTTACAAAAGTATAATATCTTAACTTTTTGAAAGTCAAACTGATGAAATTCCCTTTTAAGTTAAAACACTTCATATAAAATACACTTCAATTCAATTCCAATGAATTAACTTTGGATGATGCATTGAAAAGTACCATGGTGTTGCGTATGGGAAATTTGATTTTAACCACTTACAAAAGTATAATATCTTAACTTTTTGAAAGTCAAACTGATGAAATTCCCTTTTAAGTTAAAACACTTCATATAAAATACACTTCAATTCAATTCCAATGAATTAACTTTGGATGGCAATCACAAACGGAACCTCTATCAGGATATCTTATTAGCGGCCTATATAACACAAATACATCTACCATCATTGCATCATTGTCACTTTAATATATAGGGGTAAATTACACACTATCATATTCCTCTCCGGCTTGTTCGTCAGCAGCTGTTCCGCTGTGTGTAAGAGACACATGCACTAGTCGGATTACATGGCAGCGCGTGCGTAACGATCCTGTATCCACCTTTGGGAACAAATACGCTCACACCGCAACGCCGCTGCCTCCAAGAGGAGGAAGTATAGGGACTTAAAAAAAAAAAAAAACCCGATCGCATCGCTCCATCAATGTAGGTACAGCACATGTTTGGATGAATGCTAAGTGGCTAGGGAAAGGGAGAGCTACGGGACCCCTTAACGTGCTGTGTGTAGAGACGCAGAGCAGACAGAGAGTGACAGAGGAGCCCAGGCTGCAGCAGCTGGTCGGACATCCGCGCATAAAAAAAAACAAAACGGATCTGCATCGGTTACGCACGTGTCCCTAGCGGGACACAAACTGCAGTGGAAGTTGCGCCTTTCTCACAGACCCACACACATGGACTCAACACAATCCCATGGGCAAAACACATCCAGCACTTACTCAGGTGCAGAGCAACAGGCAAGAAGATGAGACGTGCGGAGTTCATCAGAGATGCCATGGTGACCCGAGCAGCTGTCCTTCGACCTCTCTTAAGTTGCACACCTTTGCACCGGAATTCCACAAATATTGTCTTTTCTTCTTCTTCTTCTTCTTCTTCTTCTTCTTTTAGAGAGGCACACCAATGTCCCGCTCCCGTCCCGGTCAGAGTGTCACCCTCCTGCCTTCGGTTCAGCTCTGTACTCCGGTGTTAAAGCATCCACAGCGCGCTCCCCAGCGATGAAGGGGAGGGCGCGTCCGTGCGATAAGGAGGAGGAGGAGAAATGTATATAATCCCACATGAGCTGCACTGAAACCACATCTGCTCTCGGTGGGCAGTTAGACGGCGTGAGGATTGTAGGTGCCTATGCCAGAGGTGGAGTAAGAATGAAGACGTTTTAGTCAAGTGGAATTTACAATGAATTGCAACTGTGAGAAAATGACTATTACAACAAGAAGCGGTTCTCTACATCAAGTGCCAGATTACACCCTCTTCCTCCCCCTCTCTTTCTCTCATATATGCTGTGAACATTATTTTCTTGATGTATTCATGCAGCATATTTTACACTTCTGTACATCCTGGGAGAGGGATCCCTCACTTGTGGCTCTCCAAGATGGTTTCTGCCTTTTCATTTTCCTAACTTAGATTTTTCTGGGGCAGTTTTTCCCCCTCTCTTTCCTGAAAGGGAAGTTGTACATTTTTATTTTTGAATATGAGCTATACAAAAAACATTTGACTTTCACAATTGCTCCATTTAGACCTGAACAGTTAAACAAATGAATCCATACAGACGGCCTTTCGTTAAAGGGTTAAACATTTTTGCATCGCTATGACCTATAAAACGTGCTGTATTTTTAAGAGACCTGTATTTCTTTAATGTAAATCTTACTCTAAAAAAGAAATTATGACTAACAAAAAATATGCCGTTAGGTTAGTTGTGCGATATTGCCCATACAAATTGTGCTGAAGTGGTAGAAAGTTAAAAAAAATAAATAAAATAAAAATTAAATTGGCAAGGAAAGCCTGTGAACAGAAATGACAAACTGTCCCTCTGTTACCATTGGTGCAGGAGGCAGCAGGTTCTTTACATTTAAAGGTGTGTTTTCTAGAAAAACACAGCATCATTGAACAAATAAAGACACAATAATAATTGAACAATGTTTTTTTATTCCAAAATGTTTGGGGTAAAATAAACTGTTAAAGATACTTAACATAACCGAACAAGCCAAGGGAAACCATGGAAAGAGAGGACAAGGTGCCGCCTGTCCTTCAACAAAGTCTGCAGCTGAGAGGGGAAAGTGGTAGTAGTCAGAACGGTACATCTCTCATTTCCATACACTTACATGAGCATTCAAATATGTGCCCAATGTTTGCAAACAAAAACACACACAAGTTCTCCTCTTGCTGTGCCGTTTGAGGCCGACTTCAGATCAAATCACATATTTTTTATGAAATAAATGCCTTAAAGGTTAAACAGAACCATAGAGGAACAATGCCTGAACATTATCTGAAGGCCCAGATGGAATCAAATGTCCAAAACCAGGTTGAGTAGAATAAGGCACTTGCTAGACAAATCCACCTTAACATACTCTAAACACAAGAGGTAAAACAAACTGAGCTTTTTTTTTTATTTTACAACAGCAAACGTGTGGCCACCCTGTAATTAAACAATGCGAATATCACACACTTAAAGGATGAATCATTGGTTTAACATTTACAACCTAAAGGCAAGGTGGCTTTTCACAATTAAGTAAATAGCATACTGTCAGAGCAGGAATGATTTCTGAATTCAAAACTGAAATGGCAAGCTGGGTGAATAATATGCAGTCCAAATAAGTGCTGCCTCCTAGAGTCTATGAAAAGTAACTACATGTTTAAGTTTACCAAACATTATTTGGAATCTCACCATAAAACATCAGCAGTAACAATAATATTTAGGATGCATTTTTATTACGTTTTATAACTAGTTTGACAACTTTTAAAGTAAGAATACAAGTCTTACAAATACTAAATGTTATATAAAAAAGGACTGACTGAAGAAAACATGGGGAGCAGTCTGATCACGCAAGACAGAACTGCACACGTGGAAAGCTTGGGGTTGGACTCTATATATTTCAGATTTGAAAGAGAATTATTTGTCTTTTCTCATCGTTTAGTTGAATTTGTTTCCCTCAGAAACAATAATCAGTAAGGTTTGTGGGGGAAAAAGGTCAGATGGAAAATGTATAATGAGATAGGCTTTTTATCCTGAATACTTCCAACACAGCAAAAAATGCTATTTACGTTTGATAATACAATTCACATGTGGATCCTCAACAGGACATATTTCTGAACTCAGGGACCGTGTTCCTGTGGCAACTGAATTCAAATGCAACTCTAGTGAGGATGCTGCCTTTGAGGCAAACATTTCTTCTTTTTGGGCACTCTTGTTATTTCTGTTGCTCAGAAGAAGCGCCTATATCACATCTTCTCCAGTGTCCCAAAACAAAATATCTGTTATTGAGCTGTTTCTTGATAGGGATAAAAGGATGAAAGACATCCAGAAAGCCTCTTGGGGAGGGGGAAGCAGCAGTAATGAAGATCTGGAATAATCTACAGTGAACTTTGAGAGTTTTTTTTAACAGACAACAACAACAATCTTTTTGTCCAGACTACTATAGTCTTAAATTGAAGGTATGCCTGGGGGGAAAAAATTGCAACAAAAACAGTCTACTTCCTAACTTGACGTTTCACAGGTGCTGTTAGAAGTGGAGGAATGCGAACAAAGAATCTGATACTGTCTCCACACCATCGACTGAACTGGAGGTACAATCTTCTTTAACCAAGTGAAACATTCTTTCATTTCCATTCAACTATTCCAAGCCTCTTGCTCCAGCATTCTGCTCAAAGTGGGTTGTAGCAGAGTCCTGGTTGCTCTCTGCAGACTCGAGGGGGAAAAAAAGAAAAAGGTCACATGATCTGTATCTATGAGGAAAACCTCTGCCGGGACTTTAAATGATGGACTAGTGGTTGACGAGGCCCTGCAGCATCATCATCAGGCGCCGGGCCCTTTTGCTGAGCAGGCTCTGGGGGTCCTGCTGCAAGAAGGCAAAGAGCTTCGGTCTGACTTGGGCCAGCACAGAGGACATGTGGTCTCTTGTCAGTGGGTCGCTGTGGTCCAAATTCATCACTGCATCCTCCAGGTAGCTAAAGGTGGACACAATCAGGGAGATAGATATTACACAACGACAGGACTTGAGGAAAGACGACATTAGGACTACACTCGTTGTTAGTGAGGATACAATTGGTAATAATAAAATGTGTTAACATGCACAGCCTTCAATCACTCACATGAAAAGAAGCAAAAGGATACGTTGCGCAGAGTTTGTGTTAGACTCTTGGAACTGCTGCAGGAAACCTAGACAGAGCTCTAACTCTGTCCCAGCCATCTTTTGCAGATTGAATCTCAAGGGTTGTCCTTGATCACCTAACTGGCTGCTGGCCCACCGTGTGAATATGTGCACGTCTTCCCTCAAACAGCACAGCAGAAACTTGCTCCAACCTCCATCCTTTCCTTTTTCTCAAGATTCACAACATTGAATCAATCAATTGACTATCTTAGTCACACATCTGATGGGAAGACTCCAGACTTCTTTATTCCTACGTATATCTTCCTCCCCTCTGTGTCTTTGCAGTTTCTAGCAATAATTTTACATATCAGAAGCACTACTTGAGATTAGCAGATCAACACAACTATTCCATCAACAAACAAAACAAAAAAAATGCAGGAGTGAAACACAGGACAAAAGACGCAAGGACACGGAGGAAACGGAACAACAGCAAGCATAAAACATTGCAGTGCTATTCACAGAAGCATCAGAGCTCCCAAGGCAGCAATGTAGCAGGGCTACACACAGAGCTGGGTGATGGGGTCAGCAGTTTAGCACCGTTTAGCACTCAGGAGACAGGGAATAATGGACATATAATGGAGATGAGACGGGGAAGCAAAAGTTCAGGCAAAGTCTGTCTTCATTATTGATCAAAGGGCACACAGTATTCAGATTGTGTGGGAGAATGCGGGTATGATTCAATTCTTAAAATGACTACAATTGCTTTGGGAGGAAATCATCTTATTAACACATTCTAGGAATAATAATAATAAGTTTGTTTAAATTAAAACTAGTGCCATTTACAAAATGAGAAATGATGCCTGCTGCACAGCAAGACAGCTCTTACATCAAACCACAGTCGTGTGAGAGGATAAGTGAATAGAAATATGAGATCCTGCAAGGCATAACAAACATATAGGGGTAAGAATGAGCAATACTTTCCTAATTTTAAGACAGCGACATCACCTGTGTTTGTATGTCAATTTCCATGTGTAGAAAAGACTGAGGTGATTTCAATCATCAATATTGAATAGTATCATTAATAAGCTTGTTGGTCTGAGGCCAAAAGTGAGACTGGTAAACCAAACTCATCCCCAAGTCCACATCCTGAGGTTAACCTTGTCCCTGTATTACTCAACCTCCCTGATATGATTTATTTGATGCTACAAGCGTTATCTGATATCACAGGCACTTGTGATATGATCAAAGCTCGCATCTCACAAAAAGCAGCAACACTGCTTTGATATGATATTGAGTAACACTGCTCTGAAAAACAGTTGCTATGATCGTAGGACAGACACATTATGTTCAAGTTGGAAAAGACGTCATAATGTGCAAAACACGGTGCGCATGGTAAGCACAGCTCCCAAAAAAAGGGTTCAACTCTGTACCCTCACCTGATTTTGAGCTCGGAGCGGGTTGAGAGGTTGGACGAAAGCTGCTGGATGAGCGACAGCAGCACGGGCTGGCTGAGAGGGCAGGGGTGCTGTCCAAATACCTGCTGGGAGTCAATGGTCTCGCACACATACAAGACCAAGTTTAGATCTGTGGCGGACAGGGCCTGGGGACAGGGTGGGAGGAAATAAAACGTTTTCGTTAATCTTTGACACCAGCAGTTCAAATATCACATTGGCTTCAAATGGGTCAAGATTAAAAGGCAATTCTAGGATTATTCAAACCCAAGCTTGCTGTTTAAAAATGCACCGTAAGATTGCCTTCACTGGCAGCCGTGTCACAGCAGCAATGGCTACAATGTAATCCTGTAAGGCTACTGCTATAGTCCATGAAACGTCCACTGAAAGTGCTTTTTTATCCATGATGTCTCTGAAGGTTTTTCTCTCTTGAAATTGTCATTCTATGTCTTTGCTAAGAGGATGCCAACATTACAGAGGTCTCGCTCAAGGACAAGTGTCACTCTCAGTCTGCTTGTTGCTTCTCTCTCTCTCCCTTTGTTCAAATGTAGGAGCTCTCCTTTATAATATGGCTCAAACAAGTAGGGCTGGCTATCAAAGTGAAAGGTTTTATCCACAGAAGTCTTTCAATCTATTCCTGTAGCTGTGTGCACTCTCACGATCTTGAGAGAGCCCAAACGACAAATGATATATTGGCTTTGTGGGCCGGGAGTTAAATTTACGTGAGAGTGTTTGCAATTATTGTCAAATGGAAAATACAATTCTGCTGCAGAGGCAAGACTATTCCTAACACTACTATCCACCCCCGTGTTTGTGTGTGTGTCTGCGTGTGAGTTTGGGGCGAGTGCCTTACCTGCTGGAAAGCCTGGTTGAGCTGGCCCTGCTGGAGGAGCTGCAGGATGTTGGCCTGCTGTGTCTGGTAGTCTAGGTGTGCTGTGGGGACAGGTGTGCCGGCTGCTGACCTCATCGCCTGCATGATGCTGGAGGTGACCACCGCCTGCTGCTCCTTCATGGCCAGGCTCACCTCCCCTTTGACAATGCGCTGCACGTGGCTAAGAATAGACTCCTGCAAGCTGCGGAGGAAAAGGACAGGTGAGAAAAGGTGAGGACAGAGGGGACTATCTGTTCACGCTGTTATCTTAAATCTCAGTGTAAAAATCGGGATCAGGTCAGTCAGGAATAGTTGTTACTTCAGGTTTCGAGATTTTAAAGTTTTAGTTGACTAACTGCTTGCTCTCTGGTCCGCCCACGACAACTGTATAAGCTCTAGAGGCCATGAAATTAATTGCTGAGGGAACAAGAGACTCAATCGAATTTATGTTCTTACATTAGCCCCAGGATTAAGCTTTGCTTGTTTTTACTCTCCAATCTATTACACAACTGCTCAATACGCAGTGATTAAGGCCAGGACTGCTGGAATGGGTATCTGCTGATATGAATATCTGATATTACAAAAATAAGCTTAGACTGTTAATCAGTGCTGCTCAGTCACTGTGAGAGGAATCACTCAACAGTAAGTTTCCCCACTGAAGTGACATCTGATAGTAGTGAAACAGTTAAAACTGTCAAAAACGGTATTAATGAGATGCATTATGTAAATAAAGGGACAGGCTCAGTTATTTTCTGTTAGAGTGGATAAGTATGTGACCAAAAAAGGAAAGCAGGGATACATACTTTCCCACCATCATCTGGATCTGGTGCTGGACTTCAGCCCGGACATTTGCCGTGATGTTACTGGCCAGCTGGTCATTGGAGCTCTGGAAGTTGTCAATCATCTGTTGGAGCTGGCCAATCATGGGGTCCCGTGCCTCCTGCTCTCTCTGCTTTCTGCTTTTCATATGAGTCTCAAGCTGCTGGATGTCTGTAAGGTCAAAGAGGAATTAATTTCTTCTCACAGAAGCAAACACACCATAAATATGGTCAAAGCTCCATTGAGGATCATTTTTGATATGAACACTGAATCAAATGACTGTAATGTGAAAGGGCAGCAGAAAAATAACAACCCGCACTGCAACTCAAAAGACAAATCTAACAGCTGATTGATGTGTTACACACCAAAGTGCTGCCTCTATAATTGCAGTGGAGCTGTACTGAACACCATTACACTGACAGTAAGAACCCAGAGGGTCTGGTCTCATGGATGCCCCATATTGACCCAGAAGGAATTGCCCGATAGTGTATGATTTATTAAATCTTGATCTCTGTCCACATATTTCAAACAAATGCTATCTAACACAATTTGTAAACTCTGTCATGAGTTTATAACATTTTTATGGTGGATGGATGGACATACTGATTATTATATAGCACTGCACAAGGTCGTGCTAAAGCTAGGTAGTAGTGCTGAAGTAAGTTAATCCCAATATTTAATATAATTGCAGACGAAATTCCTAATTAAATGTAATCATGGATTAGATTTAAATTGTACCGACTCCCTACTTACGACAGGCTGTGTGTGAAAGTCTCTGCTCTATACAAACTACGACAGACGCCATCAAATTCGAAAAAGCTCAGCTTCCAGTGGTGGGCATGAAAACAGTCTCTGTGCTTATCAACACATCGGTGCTGTGGCTCAGTCTGAAAAGGTAACATTACAAAAGCTGCCCCTGAGCTTTCTGAAAGAGATAGTTATTTAATTGGACTTCCAAATAAACGGACCTTGATTCCATGGCTAGATGGTGAACACAACCAAAAAGCACCTTACCAGCACCCTAAGGCAATTATTGAGAAGCCACCAGAGCAGTGTCAAAGAACAGTTGAAAGGTGCAAAGGTACAAAAGGTGATTGTGCTTTAACAATTTGGAAATCTCTTATTGTTAACATATATTATATATACATATATTGTAGATATAGAATTTATATAACCCTGTAGCCTCGGTTTTAACATTTAACGAAACTATGTTTTACTTTAAACGTAACTTGTTCACTTGAGATACCGAACTTGAGTGTATTTGTTTTCTTATTCCTTACTGTTCTTATCATTTATTTATTGGGTAGTAATACTCTCTCTTACAATGGTTGTATTTCTCTAATGAATGAGCTTTTCTTCTTTGCACATCTATTTGCCGAGAAAAACTATAGAAATGTCAAAGTATGAAAAGGTTGCTTACAGTCTTGTGTTCCTTGTTTGAAGCTGTCATTGATTTGCTGAAACATAGACTGGCAGCCTCTCTCAAAAACAGGCAGGACGATGCTCTGGAAGGCATCTTTATAGGCTGCCTGGATGGGCCCCTGCATCGCCTCAGCTGCTGCTCGACCAATTGCGTCTGTTGTGTTCTGGGAAGAAACAGAAAATGATTTGTTGTGTAGAATTGCACAGGACCTACTCTGCCCTGCATAAATTAAAGATAAAGAGTGGTGGAGTAACCAGCTGCCTACCTTTGATTTGACCACCTTGCTGACATTGTCCTTCAGGGTGACCTCCACAGCGGTTAGCTTAGCGGAAATCGTGTTGTTCAGCTGGCCTGTCACGGGCTCCAGGCTCTTTGAGATCGCTGAAGAGGGCAAAGCATTAACAAGATAGATTAGTGATAAACAATCTTGTAATTAGGCAACTGATCTAAGGAGGGTAAAAAAAGACATCTCATCCCCGTAGCAGAGAGCAGGAGAGGTGAGCCAAGACAACCTCTCTCCAGAGACTGCCTAATTTTAGTCTCACAGACCAACGAACCTCAGCTGCCTTTGTAATGTTTAATTAAAGTAATGCCTGGGATGATCTCCAGCACCATTGATTTATTGATGTATGATCTGGTCTGCGCTTGTCCCTTTGTCTGCATCCACCCAAGCCTGCAATTTGGAACTTTTGATTTAGTCCTAAAATCTTCGTCGGTGACTCATAAAGAATTAGATGCTGCAATATACCTAGGCTTAAGGTAATCAGGCTTCAGGTGAGAGGCACAACTCAACAACACAGAAAAGAAACAACGCACACATGCGGACACACAAACATACACACAACGTGTGGAAGATGGATTTGACCATACATACTAAGTGAATCTGCAGATGTGTTTCTCACAGGCAGCTATGCATGAATCAGGAGTCAGGACACTATTACTTAAATTGCTCGATCTAAATACTGTAGTGTGTGCGTGTGTCTTCTACAATCCCTACGGTTATGAAATCCTGAAATATTTAACCTCAGTTATAGTAAAATCAAGGAATCCCGACATCCAGAAATACATCCATCACCTGATATGGGTGACTTCTTAAACACGTTTCAGTGCTTAGCTCCTTAGTTTGTGGGACTGTATTCTGTCCTTATCTTGTTTTCACCGATATATTTTCCCACGTTTGCACACAAACTGAGAAGTATTCGCAGAGTGGAAGGAAGAATGCCTTCTGTCAAAAGCTTGGCCTATTTTTGTTTTTATACTCAGCATTTGACTTGAGTGTCAATCCCATTTTAACTCCACATGGACAAATCCATCCAAGTTTTGTTTAGCTTTGAGCTTCACATACGTTTCCATCTCTGTCGGGTGTTTCTGGTATCACTAAGCTAGAGTCACACTGAGAGCTGCACGGCAAGATCTTCATGTTGCAAGTTCTATCGTTAATTCAGTGAAGCTCTGCAGTGCTCTGGACACTTTGTTTGTGTTCACGTGCCTGGAGAACGCTAACACAGGCCTTAAAACAAGTCCACAAAAGTGAGCACACCTACGAGAAAAAAAACTTTGAAAGCATGGCCCATTTCTATTGAAGGAGAGGAAATCCCTCAGTAGACTTCAGCCCATTTTGTGCATCACTCCTTGAATAAATAGGAAAAAGTTTAAAGCCAAGGAGAGAGAGATTACAAAAATACAAACTGGAGAAATGTGCATAGCATGCATAAATGGGAAACCTCTTGGACTACTGCTATTGAAATACAACCCACATTATTGAGAGGTGTGGGCCTAATATGCTAGAACTGCTCCCTCCTAATTAAATATCACTTTAAACACTACATTTACAAGGCTGTAGATAAATGTAATAAAAATGCCACACTGTGGATATAAATTACTGGAATATGTAAATACTGTTTATTTGATTCTTAATCTGAAGAGCAGCAGACAGAGAGAGGAGCTCTTCTCGGGGAACTCGCTTCCATTTGGCATTGACACCCAGTTGTGGCAATGTACAGTGTTGATTCACACCAAGGTTTTGAAAGGATATTGGGAATATTTTGTCACATATTCCTATGTGCATATTCACTGTTATTTTATTTCAGCACGTCTGTAATCAGGGAAAACATGCAGTAACCATAGTAATTGCATGTTGGGGACAGTTTGAGTCTAACCCTGTGAAGCCAATGTTAATCTATTAAAGCACAGATGTTTTATTTGTTGGGGTTTCCCTTATATGATGCCTACTCAGTCAAGCAACAGCTGTGCTTCATTAAAGACATCATCAAGCCCTCGCTACGTAGATTGGAGGGAGTGGCACATACAGCAGAGGAAAAAACAAGCAAGTATCTATGAAACCATTGTGAGGCAAGGGCTATTGAAATAATTTTTAAACACTCTGCCTGTGTCAGTGATGTGAATTAAGTACTCAGTTAAGTACAGAGTTATTGTGCTGCTAAATGTCGTTTCTCACGTACCACCTATCATGCTGCCATGGCCTGGAAACTTGGACTAAATTGTACCTTAGTGTTATCCTGACATTTGAAATTTCAGTTTCACTTAAAAAGTAAATGAAGTTCTACCTATCCACCCAAACCACAAAGCAAGTCACACTGTGTATGAGACTCTTAAAAACCACTTGGCCACAGTTCACACAAGACTCATACCCTCATCTTGAAAGCCTGTTTAAGACAAAGATGCCAGATCTAGAAAAAGGCGCCCTTATACACAGAATAGCAACAATCTTCACACATGCCCTCAGTGTAAACAAGTGAAAAGAGAAAACACTGGATTGTGGATGCATGGAAAAATGTTACCACTCAATGTCTGATTCCATATATAACAGTGCAACTGTAGTTGAGGATATTCTCTGTATATTGTGAAAGGTAGATGTTGTTAACTTAACACAATCTTATTTTACAGTTCTGTGGAAATAACCATCCGCGCTGTGTACTACATTCTGACCGATCAAAATCTACAGTTGCAGATCTTGTAAATGGCTGTGTAGCTTGTAAAACATTGCTCTACACGCACACCCTAAATGTATTGTTGATTTAACTGCTTAATCTTAATCCAAGGACGGTTAATATTTCATAACCCTAACTATAACACCTCTATTACCCATCATATTTTCTGGATGAAGGCTGAATGATGATTAGATGAGTTATTTTAGACCAATGCATGGATAAAGCCCTTTTGATAAACAGATTAAAATCCAGTCTCTGGAGGCTAACGTCAGTGAGCTGGAATTGAATGTAGATTAGTGATGCTAATATTCAGCGAAGGCAGTGTTTTCTTTGCCCCTGAATGTTGAAGATTACAAAAGACCTGTGCACACATTGGGTCCCTGTGAACTCTCAATATCATTAGCAAATTCAAATTAAGTATTTGAAAAGTTTGTGTGCTTCCTTACTCTGTGGGACAGTTTTCTTCATTTCGTCTCGCAGCACTTTCTCCATTCTATTGGTGAGGGCTGAGGTGAGTGTGTGGCTGAGTTGGTGGCTGAGCTGTTCCTGAAGCTGCTGCTGCTGATTCTGACTCTGTGCCAGAACTCGCTCCAGTCGGTGCTCTGAAGTTATGAATGGTCAAGGATCAAAATAAAAAGCTGGAGTAGGATCCCTATAGAGACAAGCATGTGTAGCATAGTGACAACTCTATGGCAGATTGTGTGCAAAGAAGGACGGTTTCAACCTGTATACAAAACATTTCTGCACAACTGAATGAAAAACCCACACGATAGCTTCAGATGTTCAAATAACAACTAGACAACAAATAAAACAACAAATAATAAAACGGACAAAAGGATACGTTCTTGTTCCTGGTGATTGGTAAGGACGTGTTCGACCTGGGACATAATGGAGCTCTGCATGGCTTCAAGCTGTCCACGCATTTCAGTCAACTCCCTCTGCTGACTACGCAGGAGCATCAACAACTCCTCCTGTACCTCTACGTTCATCTGAAATATAGCAAAAAAATACACCAATCAATAGTTGTACACTCAATTAAACAATTATTTATTAAAAGGCTAGAAAAAGTTGGTGGTGAAGTACCTACAAGCTAGATTTACGATATTCCTGTCCATGAAGTGCAAAAAAATATCACTAATTTTATTTGCGATCTGTTAGCCAAGCAACATTAAAGAGAACATAATATAAAAATTGGAAATGAAAATACAATAACAGCAGCTTGCACATTTTTTGTGATCACCTTACCTGACCAGATTCCATTTGCCTGGACTGAGATGATTCACTGAGTGAAAGAAATAAACACACACCATTAGCAGCAATGTGATGATAATACTGCAATCGAGTATCAAAAATTCTGTTTCTGTGTGTATAAACTGCAGGTGAAAATTCAAAGCCAGCTTGGGTGACTAACAATCTTCTGATGCAGAGACATAATGTCAATATATGTATTATATTCTCACTCCATACTAAGAATGCCCAAATATGAAAATACCCATCATCTTTCTTTGTCTTCCGCTTTAGTTTTGGCGAGCCTCGTGGTGAGGTCTTCCAGTCCTTAACTGGGAGCCTGTGTGACAAACGAGAGCCACAGTTCCCAGAGGAAGATGCCAAGCTGGCCACCTCATCATCAGGGTCACTGGGAAAACAGGCGAGTTAAAACATACACACACACCAATAAAGCTGCTGGCGATTGTGAAGCATACTGCATGCCACATGCACTGCAATCATGTTGGAAAGGGTCAAAAATCATAAACAAGGAGACCTCCGTGTTACCTCTGCTCAGCACCAGTGTCCTGACTGTCATTCTGTGCAAGGTGATATGAGTGTCGATGATAGGGTGAGCTTAACTGTCTGTCTTTTGGCTCCTCTCTTGAACTACAACACAGAAGACATAGGACACAAACCTCTATTTCAATACCTCACAATTTCATCACAAACATACCGACCTGGTCCTATCACCAATGCCACAGTATCTTTCCTTTACACCTGCAGGCGTCACGCTACTTCTTGTAGCAGTGAGCACTTTATGTTGTTTCAAGCCAATTGTAGAGAAATAATTGTTTTCTTTGTAGCAGCTGTACTTATTCTATAACAGGAGCTTATGCCATAAAAGATTATATTTAAAAAAAAAAGTGTAACGGATACATTTAAGGCTGCTTTGTTTCTGGATATTATTCATGGCTCATTTCAAAGTTCAGAAGAAAGGCTTTTTTTCAAGAAGAAATTATTTCTCATAATCAGGTCTATATACTTGCCTTGTCAATATGGGAAAAAGCTGTTTCAGTAAGTAATTCATTATTATCCAGTACATGAATTGTATGAAAAAAAACTACTAACAATACGATAGAAACCCACATAACGTTACAAATGACATACAAGTTAATTTTTCCAAAGTGGCAACTTAGTTGTGCAGAATGTTAGAACTTCTGTACATGTTCATTTGCGTGTTTATAACCGTTAAATACATTTGTAAGGGTGGGAATCTTACCAATCTCCAAGACCATTGTCCCTTAGACTGTTTCTTGTTTCTCTGGTGATGTCAGGTGCTGCGGGCCAAGGTGTGTGGCTAACACTCGCCTCAGAGGACCCTCCTCCTACTCCAGGGTTCTCCTGCGATAAGGCATTCTCCAGGAGAGATGGGGTGTGGCTGAGTCTAGGCTCCGAATCTACAGACCCACCCACAGGTCCTTCTGCCCCTCCAAGTTCAAGAGGCAACAGGCTAAGAGTGCAAATACAGTAGTTTATTTGAAACTGAGTTTTTGTTTTGCTACAGTAGAATCTTAATGCCATCAATAAACCTGTGAATATCAATTCTGTCCATTTTTTGTCGTAGTTACATAATTGCATGTCACCAACATACCTGCTGTTGACTGTGCGTGGTGAGGTTAGCAGTTGCAGAGCAGAGGCAGCAGAGGCCATACTGTCCGTCTGGAGAGCAGAAAGTGGTAAGGGCTCCAAGCTGGGAACTAATCCACGCTGAAGCTGCAGGGTCTGGGACGCAATCTCTGGCATGTCCTGGGACATGGCTGTGGAGGCCGAGGATATGACGTCAGGGGAGCGGGCCCTGGTCGGAGAGGCCAGTGGTGGCAGGAGGGGGGAGTCCAAGACCTGCGGGCTTTCAAGTCCGAGAGGACCACTAGGGGATACCAAAGCCTGGATATGAAGACAAAAGGTGTACTGAAATTAAGATCATGCTATAAGAGCATTGGGAGCCTAGAAATAGAAAATAATATCAGATCCTACCTGTAGGTTCTCCAGTCCGGGCAGCAGCACACCAGCTCTTGGACTGCTGGTGGAGGCAGAGAGTGTCAGACTACTGCTGATGTTCTCTGCTCTGTTGGGACTCTGACTCATATCGTCTATAGCTCTGCACACGGTAAGACAGACAATACTGTACTGAACCTTACATATTAAATGTGTGAGACCAGAGACCAGTGGGTATGCTGATCTAATAGTGACAAACCGTGTCTATATCCAAAATAAACACATACCCTGTAAATTGCTCTATGCAACTGGAATATTACAGCTATTCGGTACTGGAATATAACCAATAAAATGAAATCGTTTGATTGAATATTCCTTAACAACCAGCGCCATTCCTATTTCTATCTAGAATGACTTTGATTGTAATATGAAATAGAATATTTTAGTGTTTTTGCCAAAGTTTCAAATGGATGTTGCTCACTACTGTACAAAGACAAACCTACCTGTTAGTTGAGTCAGAGTTGCTGCTGATGGCTGTTACAATGGTCAGACTGCTTGCACTGCTGCCTGGAGATGCAGGTACCTGTGTGTGACAAAAGCATTTGTATGATCTGCATTATCTTCCTTGACGATTTGTGTTAGCGGTTTGTGTAAACTCAAACACACAAACACAAAATAGTGTATAGTTCGTAAAGATTGTGGGTTTTGTAAACTGCGTGCTGAACAGGAATTCAGCCATGAACCACACAGCCTATGTGTTAATTACAATATATGGAGCAAAGCAATATACATTGCTTGATTGTTTGTACCGAAGTGCTTGGTGTCATGAAGGCGTCGGGAGTCATCAGCTTGGGCATTGGCCCACTGCCAGCAGGTGAGTTTGACAGGAAGTCAGCAGGAGCTGGAAGAGATGGTATTTTCCTTAAGTCGGTCTGGGAGCCACTTCCCGATTCCTTGTCAGAGCTCAGGTCCATGAGATGGTCTGAAAATGCTCCTGGAATCACAAAAAGTAAAGTGAACTTTTTTTTGTGTCAATTTTAAACCAATGGGCTATATATGGAGCAGCATATATCTAATAATCTTGCACAGACCAGTTTTGTATTGTTTATTTTCTTCTCTAGAGATCAATAACACTTGTTTGCTTTCTCTTTGGAAATGTGTAAGACTGCTTGATACGTTCAACATGCTATACTACAGTTTAGTTACATAACTACAGATTAAGCTTCCACAATTGACATTTTCCTATTCCAATATATAACTATTAACTAAACCAGAATTACTTTCTCTACACACTTGCTGCAGTTCACAGATGTTTACAATTGTACACACTGAAAGATTTAAAGACGCATCATCTCCATGGGTTAGGTTTTGTCATTCACAACTGTTTGACTGAATTTTAGGGACAGTGACTTACCAAAACCATCCTGAGAATCAGAACGAGGCAGGAAGAATGCAAAGCTAGAACGCACAGTTGCCTGAAACCAGATCTGAACATCCTGCAGACTCCTAAAAACACACCACGAGACAAACAGACAAAGTTAGGCAGTGCTAATTATTACTACTGGTGTAGAATTCAGAAAGATTCAACTCAATTTGGATTCTTTGGCTAGCAATTGAACGTTTCCCTTTTGAGTAATGTAGAAACTTTAATTGCTTTCCTGCTCAGCAGATTAGAACACTGACAGAGGATGTTCCTCAATGTACAGATTGTAAAGGCCAATGAGGCAAATGTATTTGGGATTTGGTCCACACAAATAAAATGTTATTGATGACAGCGCTGCGTTAAATGGAGACGGGTATTTTTTGATCCGAGTTTCTCCCTAGATCACACAGACACTGCACTAATTCTTATCAATTCCAAGGAAATGTATCAAAGGCAGAAACAGACACCGTGCTATCAATAGCATTGTTGCATGGTATGATTACAAACCATTGCCGTTACAAGACAAACAAAAATATGAGTTGCTTTTTTGGAACGTACAGAAAATGGTCTGTGGAAATATGCAATATCGTGATTAAAATGCAACTTGAATGTGTTGCACACTCCTAATTATTAAGACTCGCATTTAAGGTCTTCAATTATTTCAAATGTATCAACACTGATTGACCATAACAGACACCAGTTTATGGAGGGATAGACTTACTTGGTATGAACACAGTAGAGTTTAATCTGGATCCCAGACTTGGACTCTGTGGGTCCTTGATTTCCCTCTGAAATAAAACAAAACACACAGAAAATATAATGAATTAGATCAATGCTGTAACATACGTAATTATTTACAAGGGGAGAATAACAGGGCAGTACATTGTTTCCTCAAATCAATAAGACATTTAGAAATGAAAGCAAAAAATGTGAACATATCACTCTAATAAAGTCTACTGAGGAAAAACACTTGTTGTCGAAATGGGGAAAGATCAGATGACTATGAGGGCAAAAATGCCTGTTATATTTTGTGATGCAAATAAGTCATGTGCACCTGTGCTCATGCTCTCACTCTCCTCCTCAGCAGGGAGGACCTCATTGTGTTGCAGTCGGCTATGGCTGACATCCCTGACTCCAAAGCTGAGAACGGGGTGAGTCAGAAGGAACTCTGACACAGCGGTGAAACTGGCCTTCCCTTTCTCCAGGTCCTGTCGCAGCTCCATTACATACAGAACCTGACATGAGAAAAGTATGAAGTCAGGTTCAAGATGAAGAAGTAAAGTGAGCAGAAAGGAAAATGGTCTGGTCCAGATACCATATCCAAAACATCATGATTTGGGGGCTGGTTTTATTGAAAAAGTATTCCCCATTCAGAGGAGAATAGCCATTCAAACTAAATGAACCCAACAAACAACCATTCTCACAACGTTATTGGTGTAACCATTTTTTGTGAATAGTCCTGAAAATTGCAGCAGACAACCTTGTACCGACCTTTCTCTGTACGTCGGTGAGGATGAGATACTCAGCAGAGAGGTCCAGACTAGCCTTCAGACTTGGCAGAGCTGATGAGTTGAACGGATCTGGAGAGAACCTATGGAAAACTATCATTAGTATCCTTAAACCCATAGTGGAAGTGGTAATAGTGGTATCTGCTTCAGAATAACAAAATAGATCATGCCTAAATCCATTTTATCAAACACTATATTTGACATCTGGACTGGTCTGAAGAAAATATTATATGTAAGCATTCCAGAAATACATTAACTGTTACATGTGGAGCCTATGTCATGGTAATTAAAATGATAAACCAAAAAAAACAACCTGATGGTCTGTAGACAGGTCCAAGAAACAGTGCACCACAGCTTCAACTCCTGGTTCTGATCTGCTCCAGTGATGAGGAACCGCCAAAAAGGAACTCTGCAAAGAATAAAAGTAGAAAGAACCAGGGGTGAGAAGGAGGATCAACTAAAAATCCAGTGGCAACAACCTCGTATTAGATATTTCAATGAAAGCTCTGTGTGCAGCCATGTGTACTGACTCTGGATCCTGCCGCTTGTGGTTGTCACAAAAAAGAAGGCAAGATAGAGGTCGCCCTCCGTGAGGTCGCAGTTCATGGAGACATCTGGACAGCAGAGAGTGAGGTGAAAAGAAAAAAACATGTGAAGAAGAAAGGAAAAAAAAATAAGAGGAAAGAACATAATCTACAGTTAATAAGGTACTAAAAATATTCAAAGACACCTTAAAAAAAATCAAATCCAACCTTGCTGACCTGGGCTTGTCCTGGCCCCCTTCTATGTATAGCTGCCAGAACTTGATGTACCCATCATGGCTGGCTGTTGCTAACACAGTACCATCTGGAGACAAGGCCCCCTCACTGACTCGCTGGGGTGACAAAAAAATGAATGCAGCGTCAGTACAGCAAGGGATCTATCTAACAAAATAAAAAAATAATAGAACACGCCCCTTTATACTTGTAAGCTCGTGTGTTAGTCAAATGACCTAATGTCGTGTGTTAGTCAAATGACCTAATATCGCTTGTCTACTTCTTCTCTTCATGATGATCCCTACCTGTGTATGTCCCTTCACAGTGATGACACCTTCCTTCAGTTCTGTGGCGTCAAGAGGCCAGCTGCTGTTGTTGGCTTTCAAGACTTCCAGGTCCCAAACCTCAGCCTAGAAGGGAAGGAAAAAACATGCAATTCTTGACAGTACCATTTCACCTATTGTGTGAGTGAAGTTCTTTAAACATTTAAAATTGTTGATTTTGTTAACAATAACTAAATCATAAAAATGTCTAAGAAACAATCGTGAACCCCAAATTTCAAAATAAAAAAATTTGACCGGCGTAAAAACATGACACGTCTTGACATGTCAAGAGGAACGGACGGATGTAATTGGGAAAGATTTGCTAAATTAATTATGAATCTTTCAGACTATAATAATCAATCAAATGAAAATAATATAAATTATTCGTTCTTTGTGTGCAGCCCTGTGCCAAATGACTCACGGACCAGGCCGGGGCCCAGTAGTTGGGGACCCCGGTCTATAAATTTTCCTGGGGACAAACATTTTTGTGTGAAATACTGATACCCTGTCTTCGTGGAGAAGAGCCAAGGTCTGGTTGGTGTCATCCTGGTTCTCCTCGTTGTCGTCCAGAATGAATGGACACCAGATGAGGCGTCGCTGGGAGTTCAGTGGAGTGTCTTCTGGTCGCCTGACATGAATCACTATCTGATCTCTTTTAGACGCATAGGTTAAAGAAAACAAAATGGAAGCGAATACCAACTCTTGGAGTCCTTCTTGGAGTTGTGCAGGTGAAAAGGAGGTTTAGCACAGCCCATATCACCTTGTGGCAGTGGCTGCACACACAAACAAACTCCCTTCGTGCACGCACGCGCACACACCCCTCTTTTTCTTTCTTTCTTTTTGTAGTAAGGATACAGAATCCTGTTTTCAGTGCAGGTGAGCTGCCAGACCATCAAGTTGCCAGCTTCATCTACACAACCCAAAAGGGAGGAGTCCAGGTGGGCAAAAGCCAAATCTGTGACAGCTCCAGTGAATCCCTTCAGAAGGGAACGCTCGCCAAAACCCAGACTTAGGACACGAATCATTGCATGGTTGTTGGCTCCTGGAGAAACAAGTGTTTATTTTAAAAAGAAGGATACACCAAGTGACCTAGGGCACCACATCAATCTAGTTCAGATAAAGTAATTTAAGCAACCATATAAAACAACCATAGTTTCTGTGCATGTCCGGCAAAATATCATTTTACCAAGAGTAAAGTAAATATATAATCGGAAACTTTTACGTTTCCCTATTTAAATTAAAGGTTTTGATGGAATGAGATGTACAAGTACTTTTACACTAAATTGTTTAATAGAAAAACATGGATAAACACAAATTAGTTTAGTAAATAAACATGTTTAAAAAAAATTGTGGGAAACCCCTATTTTCGACAAAAAAACATTGTAGTCGAAGGTTTAGATACTGTAATATACACAGCTAAAAAGCAATTTTAATATGTTTGCTATCTAACTAAAAGTAGTTAATTTAGTCAAGGAGTCTCACCTCTGATGGCGTAGGCAAGGAAGGAGTTGGACACTGCTATCAGCCTGCCATAATAATACTTGTGTTCCCAATCGTACTTGGCAACAGGCTGAATCTTCACCTGAACAGAAAAAAAAAAAATCACAATTCAAAATTAAATAACACTCACTCAACATATTTCTTAATGGCTTCCTATTGGTTATTGCCAGGTTTTAATCACTATACAAAATTATAAATAATAATGTTTTCTACCTTGTTGCTGCCTCGAGCCTTGCTGTTGATGCTTGAGTCTTGACTTGCCACAATCTCAACATTGTTGGAGGTGATGGGGATACAGGTGGACCCATCATCTCCAGAAAGGCAGCTGAAATTGCACGACATGGATTAAATAACGCATTTCTAGATTGTTTGGGTGCCTATAAATATTGCTTTGTTAACCAACTCACATTATCTGACTCTCCTGAGTAGTGCTGTTGTCTGTTGATATGGGTCTGGTAGAATCGGACATAGTAGACCGATCACTGCTTGCTAGAAGACCTGCTGCCCCCAACAAGCCATTCAGCTCTCCATTAAAAGATGCCTTTTTCTGACCATCACTTGACTGTGCATCTGAGGGAAGAAATTAAATGCATAGTTATGTTGGGCTCAACTGCATACACATGTAAATTCAAGGACAGGAAGAAAACTCTTTTTTTCCCACTATATTCACTTTAAAGCACACACACACACACACATCACATCGACTGTAAATTAAAATGTAGAAATAAAAAGTGCAAAAGAATCGAATACAATGTAGGTTTTGAAAACCATTACTTGTATTGCAACAAAACATTTGGGATGGTGATATTGGCTATACTTATGCCTCGTTTTGAACTGTTGAAAATATGTTATTGTAAGGAGAATTTCTTTATGAACTACACCGTAATCCCTGCTTTTTGAAGGGGCACACCGATTAGAGTATGGAGAACGTGCGTTTACAAGTTTTACCCAAACCTACAGTGTCTACCATGCAATATTTAGTGGTTGTGATATGATAATCGCAAACAAAGCTAACATCAGCATAACCCGTGTACTAAATAACACCGACGTACGTTTTTGTACGCAGTTTCTAAGGTGCATGGTATGTCTTGATGGCAGTAAACGTATTTATCTAAATGCACAAAATGTGTTTAGATTGAAACTACCACATTATATCGATATATTAGCGGCTGTTCTAGAATATGGATTAAACGAACCCGTTTCTCCAAACTTCTCCTGCGAGTAAGACACTGCTTTCTTAAACCAGAAAAAAGACACAAGCTAGCTCGCAGGGTAGCTAACAATTGGGAGTTATAAAATACTTTTCCGAAGCAGTTGGCGTTCTAACGAGAAAATACAACTCATGAATTAAAGTGGTGCTTGGACACCAATGACTGCTTTTTGTTAGCAGGTAGTAACATTTCTATTAAGCTCATTTCACTTGTGTTTAGCTGCGCGCTAACAACTCGGGTTAGCTACATATCAATTTAGCTAGCTAGCTTACGTTAGCATATGCGGCCTAAAGAGACAAGCGCTTCTCATTCTCGGTCCAACTCACCGGTGCTGTTGCCAGGACGGTCGAGCTTGAGGATGTCCCGGAGGTGCTGGGTCGCACCCTCTATATCTATATTCGAACTGGACGCCATGGGTGAGGGAAGGGGGAATTTGGTAATTTTAGGGGGAGATAATAGTTTCTTTTTTGATGCGATGCTGTCAGTGTTCACTTCACCCAGAGCAACCGTCTAAACTTCCGTCATGTCCGTGCCGTAGGTTCCGGCTTGGCAATGTGTCAGGTCATTGGTTCCTACCTCCGATTCGATTTAACACTGAAGCGTACACTACAATGCACATTGTCACACATTAAAACTTCGTATCTGATAACTTTAAATGTAGTCCGTGTCTATATTTTTTTGTTTTTGTTTACTCCTTTGCAATGTGTTTTTGCTCTAAGTGAAACGTGATGTCACCTTCACTAAAAACGACGGAGCTAGATGACATGATGACACTAATAATTACATGAATAAATTCAGAAATAAAAATATTATGAAATAAGAACAATTGCTAACTTTTATTCAGGGTTAATTTTAAAATTGTAGTCATATATTTTATGTACCAAAGAAAGAAAGAAAATGCACTAAGGACAAGTCATTTTATCTTGGTTTAACTCATAGAAATTACATCAACACATTTAGTTTGGATTCTTGTGTAAAATTTCTGACATGACAAAGGTACTTATGAAAGAGCATTTGGATTAATATTCTTCAGTCATCAACGATCCTTGGTAAATTTAAAAGTATCATGGAGTTAGTATTTGATATCATCATAATTAGAGTGAAAATCCAGACTACACTTAGTTTTCACTATTAAGAACAGGTAGCTAAATCTAACGGAGTAACTCCTACATCATGTATGTTATGATGTTAAGTATTGTGGAAACTGTGTTAAAGAGGTGATGATGTAACTGTTTTTTTAATACAATGCAACTGTACAGCACAACTTCCAAATAAATAAATAAATAAAACTCTACGATCTGATTCCTGACCTAAACCTGCAACTGATGCTATCACCACAGTGAGCTCAGTGTACAGATGAACTGTTCAACTAAGTGATGACCACCTGCTGTCATGCTCACAGTACGAAACATTTCTCCATCACAATAAGATCTTTGACTTGGGCTGTAAATTTTGTAGAAATACCTTTATAGCACTACTTTGACTCAAGTTGTGCATTACTTAAAGTATAAATCAATTTGAATAATGCAAAAGCAATGTCTACTTGAATACATCAGAAAAAACTTGGTGTGTATGGATAAATGAAAGATTGGAAAACCATTAAGAAAAGATTCCAGGTTTTATTGTGTATCGTGGCTGTAGTCCATGTCTGATGTGAGATAAAGACAGAGATTGAGAGAGAAAGAGTAAGAGTAAGAGTAAGAGAGAGAGAGAGAGAGAGAGAGAGAGAGAGAGAGAGAGAAAATGCAAGATCCGAGCCAATCACAGTAGAATCAAACTTTGTCCTTCATGATTCTTTGGTATGCAATGGAAAAACCTTGCATGAAAATGAATCATGATAAAGATAACAATTAAGTAAAATAATAAAACTCAGTTAGCACACTAAAACAAGCTAAAATCAACACACAGGAGCAATCTAAAAAAAGTTACAACACAAGAAAGTTGCACTCAAGAAGCCGACTCTGGACCTGGACAATGGAACTACAAACCAGTCAACAACAGTGCTAACAGAACTGGTTTGACAGCAGTGAAGTCAACAGTATAGTAAAATGGGTTAGAAGAGTAAAGAAGATTGGGCTGCAGAGTATCAGTTAATGGTGCCGGTCAGCTGTTTGTCTTTCTGGTGGCTTGTAGATATTGTAATGAGGGGCTCCCAGCATCATGCAGATCAGCGGAGTGGCAGACAGGGGCGTCTGATTGGTCGGCCGGCTCTCAGGAAACAAACACATGGCAGTTCTACTGGCTGGGGTGGTCTGAAAAAACCCACCTGGATGAGGTTCAGTGATTGACATCTACAATTCGGTGTTTGCTTTGTCAGACAGGCGTAAATAAGACTGCAGGAGGGAGGGATGAGCTCTCGCTCTTCTCTCCGTCCCCAACTCCTCCCTCCATACTCCACACACTGCCATTCGCTACGGCTGCCCCTGCCCACCAGAATGGGGAGCGTGCTTAGCCAAAGTTGTGAATGGCCAGTCTGAACATGTCATTGGTGCACACCCATGCATCATTAATGTTCTTGAGGATGAAACTCTGATGGAATCCCATGATCGAGTCGTCATCTGCCTGCAGTTGCAAAACAAAAAGAACAGGTTCAGGACAGATAACATGCCAGATATCCCATGGACACCACTGTATGTATTGCATTATGTACACCTTCGCTAGATAATAACTGCAGCCTGAAAACAATAAATACTATCTACAAATCTGGCCCTATAATTAGCCCTTGTTTTCATTTTATAGTAAAAATGTTTCTCCCAATAAGAGGGTTTTTCTTTTTGACTGCAGCTGCAAACAAGACGTGAGGGGTGCACGAGTGAGTCTGCAATGTTGCAAACTGGACAAAGCACATTACTGAAGATACATTTCAAAACATGAGGAGGTTGGCATTTTCTTTCTTACTAGGTTAGGATTAACTATACATGCGAGTCCAGTCTCTCATACAGGAATTTCATTAAAATGAACAATCGATCGTGCCTGACGAATTATCCCATTCATCACCATCTGTGATGCTCCCACCACATATGACCACAAGCTTTTCTGCTCTTACACAATCCAAAAGTGTAATTTTTACATGACTGAGTGCAAAAATATTTATTCTAGCAGAATGTTGCACTAAAGGTTGTTGGAGCATCTATAAGTTGAAAGAGCAATACTGGACCCAAAATGATTAATGATTAATTGAGATTATTAAAAAAAACTTCTGTAAAGATTAAATAGCCCCCCGCCAGTAGTTAAATGTTTTCCCCAATTGTGAAAACTGATAAAGTTTAGGGAAATGAAGGTGCATTGAATTTAACACATTCAATTTCAGAAGTAGAAAAAGTAAATGTCCAGTCCTCTGTTACCTTAATTACTTTTAGAAGGACCATATTTCAAAGAAAGGGAACAGGCCCATTTTAAAGGATGCAGTTTGTGAGGCTGTTTTTTGAATATTGTAATTGATAATCTTAATAATTCGTGAATCGACAGTGCTACTTACTTTAAGCTGTCCTACAACCATACTCAAGATGCAGCAGTCTGGAGTTGGCTGGTGGTCTTGCGCTGTTATGCTATGCGCTATTTTTGTGAAGGGGAGACTCTGGCACATACAAATGGAAAAATACACAAGATCAAGATAAATACAGGACACTGAGAGAACATACGAAAAGACAGAATACAAAAAGAAAGAAAGATTCCACTTATTTATCTTAGAAGACTATAAGTTAGTTATTGAAAGTTGACAGAGAGTAGAACAATTGACAATGAGTGTAATGTTAGCTCGATCTATAGCAATAAGGTAAACACTCACAGTGAGTTTCTCGACAATTGCTCTTTTTCCCTGGAACTGTTGTCCTTCCCAGGTTAGGCATGATGCATCAATCTGTGCGGATTAAAAACACAGTGGTTAATAAATGCATAGGCATTGATTGCACCGTGTAATAAAGGGTGTAAATGACTCAACGAACAACAAGGAAATCAATACAAACAGTTACAATCTCAAGTTGCGTAATAGGATGACTGAATGACACGACAACAGGTGCTCCCTATTTATTACTTCACTAATGCACTGCAACACAATTACACCATTATATCAGTTTTACTGCATGTGACTGTTTGGTCCTTTATTGTCTGAAGCAGAATTTAGATTACCGTAATTTCCGGACTATTAAGTGCACCTAAAATTAAGACGGACCCACTGAATTTTTTAAAAATATTTATTTTCAACATGCATATACCGCATATGCCTATAAGACGCAGGGGTCTACATTGAAACAAATGAAATTTACTCAGGCTTTAACCAAAGACAATGCCTGTAATGCGGCTTGTAACAAAAATAAATAAATAAACAGTAGCACACCAAGAAAGTCATTGGTCACTATCTTCCCCCTCCTGTGCACTGAAACCACTGAATTCATCTCATTCGGTGTCGGAGTTGAACAGCCTCAGATGAATTGCTTCATCCGATGTTTGCTCAGCCTCGCTTTCATTGTCCCTCTAATCACTTTCATCCCACTCAACACGGAGCGCCACCTTAAATGCACGATTTACACTGATGTCGAGTGCCAACAAAAACGCTTTTGTACCCCCGGGAATCACAGCTGGTCGCCTTCAACTTGAAATCTGCATCGTATGCATTTCTCCGTGTCTTCGCGATGATGAGGGTGTGTGCATGAAAAAATGACTGAATGAATGATCAGAATGATTCAGTGGGAGCGTGCTCGATTTAATGTAAACAGTTTCATTGGTTCACCTTAACCTGTTCGGCAATTTCACTGGCCTATTGGACGGAACTCAATTTTCCCAAAAAATCCATATATGAGCCGCGTCATTGTTTAAGCCGCAAGGATCAAAGCGTAGGAAAAAAGTAGCGGCTTATAGTCTGGAAATGACGGTACTCAAGATTTGAAGTTATTACCTAATTTCTTGAAAAATCAGTAGTGCAGTCCATCACTTTGGCTGGACATCTTCTGTTATACTCACATATAGAGATCCAAGTTGTGTTCTGTCAGAGTCAAACATCTGGTAGTAGTGCTGGACGAAGCTGGATCCTATCTGCTCCCACGGAGCCTGGTCCACCATCCTGTATCACCCTGCAACACACACTGGGAAGATAGGGAAATAAAAAGACACCGGGTAAGAAAGAACCAGAAAAAAACAGAATACATGGGTGAAAAAGAAACATGTGGAAAACATATGCTACAGGAAAAAAACAGACCAGAGGAAAAGATATGCAAAAAACACATGAGTAAGGGGCAAAGGGTCAGTCGGTCAAATAATGGGGACAATATCTGGCATTTTAAGACGTCTACTGTCAAAGCCAAATAAAGAAAATTATCTTCAGGCCCATCTGCAGTCATAACATTCTTAAAATTAGCTTTTGAATGAAAATACTAATAATCACCTGTTGTGTCTTCATTATAAATCATACCATTTTCAAGTCCAGAACACCATAGTTATTGACTTTCACTGTACATTGCAAATGAATATGGTCTCATCACCAGTTTAAAGACTTTTGTATAGCATGCTGTTATAGTTAGTTTGTACACCACAGTTTCTTTTTCAAAGTAGGCTCTTCGCTGTAGCTACTCACACACACCACACAAAAACAGATAGAATGATGACTCAAACCTGCAAAGAACTGTGACAATCACATGGTAACATTCAGTAACTGAATAACCTACAGTGAGACTACAATATATGCACACTTAATACCCCATCTTGTCATGCAATGTATTTACAACCCGCATGGCTCTCTGAAAATATACACTTTACTTACACAGAAGACTACAAAGTCAATACTTGTACATCAAAACTCCTATTAAACACAATCCTCTCAATGCGCAATATATAACAACCAGGGTTTACAAAATAAACATGCTACAAAATGCGCAAATTATTTGATTGTTCGCCTCTAAACGTTCGTCATCATCAGACTGGCTGCAAAGGCTAGTAACCATCAATGTCCGTGAAGTCTAGCATAAACATTAACTTTGGCTTTATCATCTTCGTATAAGTCAAAATATGATTGATTGCTCCATTCCACATGCATAAATACCAAGCAAACTAAATACAAATACAACTCAGTAATACACACATGAAAACCTATTACCTTTAACAATTATTATTATTTTATATACACAGATCTATTTATAAATAATTAAAAGCCATGCATGGAAAAGTAACATTTGTATGTGTGAGTTTCGAGACTATTTTCCCCCAGCTCCTCAGACATACAAATGCATGTTGTGTTTCAGTGCTGCTCAAAAGCTGGTGCATTCTACAAGGAGGCACACACAACGGACTACCCCAAATATGTGCATAATGTAAAAACGTTTGTACAACAAGTAAGTTCTGTGCGTTTTATTAAGTTTATTCCCAGGGCTATGTTTGTAGCACATAATGACTATGATATGTGAAGGGAGCTATGCTTTAAATTAACTTTCACTCACTCATGTATATCATTGCTAATAACGTTGCCCACTGGGATCAAATGTGCACATTCATCAGGGGCTGTGTGTGTCTCTGTGTGTGGTGGAAAGATAAGCATCACAACTGATCTCGTCACAACAAATACAAGCCTTTAACGATAACAGAATAATTGACCGTTGCCAGTAAAGTAAATGGATAGATCGGATCTTACATCTGTCAGGGAGCAATCATATATTCAGAGTAGACTACACTGGAGTTCTGTATAACAGGACCGCAGGTGTCCGCGTTAAGCATATGAGCATTACCCAGGCCTTCAGTGACAACACGAGTCATGTGCTCCCACATAACGCTGTACAGTTGTGGCTGAAACAACATGTGAACTCTTAAAATCAACAGTCAAACATAAGCACACAGAGCGGAAATGTAATTACGAAAAAAGACGGGAATACTTATGGGCTCACTGGGACTAATAAGAGGAAAGGGAATTTAAGGCTAGTTGGTTGCTAACTAGCCAACGCTAGCATGTGAGCTGTCTTACTTGCTAGCGTTTCCCTCAGCCAGTTCACACACATAGCATGCCGCCCCGTCATCTAATGCTAGGTGTCAGCTACATAAGGTTCATAAACGTTAGCAGTCCAGCAGGCGTTGGCATTTTCCCTGGTGGCTAAAAATACCCTGTCTCGTCCAGGTGCCCATGCCTCCTCCGGGCCCACGAACACAGCTCTCCCAAACCCCGGGGTAGTTACCCTACATAGGCGTGACCGCCGTTGCCCCAATAGCGGCCAGTTGTGGCAAAGTTAACAATTTATACTCCACTGCGGTTGTTCGGATATCAGGCTAAAGCGTCACTCTTTGTTTCCATGCACGTTTCCATTCAATATTCACTAAGAACCGTTACCAGAAAGAAGTGACAAAAACTTACCACTAACCAAGGCCGAGGCCGGCTACAAGATCTCACACCGCTGGTACTCTAGGCACGCATTGAGCGTCATTGTCCAAGTGGATTGTGGGGAATGTAGTCCGTACGTACAGGAACTTTTCATTAGCTGTGTTATATTTTTACTTAATACTCTGGGCTACTTGCCTAAACTACCGAAAGTACGCCATGTAATCAGTGCAGAGCCGTTTTGTAATTATTCTTACATGTTAACACGGATGTTTTTTTCCACACAACTCCAGTAATCTACAGGTGTCTGTAACACAAGAAATACAGTGCTGCATGAGTAAAACAAGGGAGGGGGCTGCAAGTTAGTCACCATGGATGTAAAAAACTAAAGGAACTTGTTAGAGTTCAAGGAAAGTCATCATGCATTTTTGGTGCATATGATGCTTGTTTATTGTTTTTTTTAGCTGTAGTGTAATTACAATGCACTGGCACTTGATTTATTATGAGTCAATGAAAAGACAATCAATTTGCATCATTACTGTATTTACATTGTTATGTTTTCAAGCTGGTCTACATTCGAAATTAAATGAGATTACTACAACTTTTTATCAGTTGCTGGTGGGAAAATCATTTAGTTCAGCAGTTTCTTGTGATTGGTCGGACGCTGCAGGTAAGGCTGGCACATCAGATTCTGCAAGCTGTTGGTGAATTGAAGCAACATTTTAGAATAGAAGCAAATGAATATTCAAACATCAGGGGAGAGATACATTAAGGCAAAAAACACAACATCTTTGTAAAGTGTTGGGCCACCAGCAGCTGCCAGAACAGCTTTGATGTGTCTTGGCAAAGATTATAGTCTCTGAAACCCTGATCGAAGAATAAACACTACTTCTTCCAAATGAGATTTCCTTTTTTTTAATAATTTTAAGATATTGCTGGTAAGCATTGTCTAACATGTAATGACAAAATCTCCCATAGGTGTTGAACTCAAATGGAAACTGGTGACTGTGAAGGCCATAGCTGACAATTATCGTAACTCATCAATCCATTCAATGGAAAGCACCACTCCATCAGGGTAGATATGTATCATCACAGGATGAAGCTGAGTCAGCACAACTTTGGATTGTTTTTGCAGATGTGGACTAATGGCAGAGGAGATATGCATTGAACCAGAGGGTTTCTGGTTCGTGTAAAATCTATCAGCATTTAATGTTTAAATTGTATATGAAAGAAATGCTTGTAGAATCGGGTAGTTGCATTTGTTTTGTTGATTCAATGTGTGAACGAATGATATTGAGAAAGTATGAATATTGGGCTATAATGTAATGTACTGTTGGAGTGGTAAGCAGGCAATTTGGTTTTTGTATATGTGTGGTGTTAGGTGGTCTGTGAGTGTTTTTAATTCGTTAAGTGGTCCTAAGTCTAAAACAGTTTTAGAAACACTGCTCAAAGGAGGCAAGTGGAGCCAATGCACGTCTAGAAACTACCCCACACGGCATAACAGAGCCACCTGATCTTCTCTCTGCAGAGGTTGCGCATTCAGCCTTCTACTGTTTTCTTGGTGAATATTTCAACATGCACACGCCCACGTATGGTGAAGGATAATGTATCAGACCATACTGGTGCCATATTTTTTATCCCACTTAACTCTCAAATGTGCATTCATCTTTGAAACGAAGGGTTTATGCATTGCAAACTACGATAATATTCTGCTCATACCAAGTCAAACTCATTGTTTATAAAGTATTTACACTAAAGTCAGTTCCACTCAAGATCACAACAACATACTGTACCCACTTTGAAATTATGTACATAATGTATTGTACCTTCACAGTGGTGGAGTCAAGTGTCTCGGCCTTCATGTTTCCTCTTTTGTGGAGCTCAATCAGGGTGTCATACTCACTCTTCAACTGAATAAAGTCACCCTGGAGCGTCTTCAACTGGACAGCAGAACAAATACAAATGCAACATGATTAATAGAAAAGTTTTGTTTTATATATTTTACTACGCTATTCTGCATACATAAGTGTAACATTTAACAGCATATCTGTATGCATGAAGCACCTGCAGGAGTGTGTTTTTATGTGTTTGTTGCATAGTGTCCCAGTTGTGTTTTGGTACAACATCCCAGTACTCTGCCTTCATCCTTGTGACTTCCTCCAGGGCCTTGGTCAGGTCTTCCCGACACACCTTCAGAGCAAGCTGCAGCTCAACTGGATCCTTAGCCTCTTCTTTAACAATGGAAACCAATCTCAGAACATAATAAACTTGACAGGTTAGAATCAGAAATGGATGAGAAAGTGAAAGTAGCACTCAAAGGGAATATCCTTTCCCTAGTCTACATCTGATAAGACCAATTTTTCCTGCATGGGGGTCACCTGTATTTTCATCTGCATGGGGCTCCTCCTTCACAGATGCACTTGTTAGGTCACTGAGCTGCCCAATCAGCAACTTGCGAGAATCCCGCTCCTCCCGGTACTGCAGGTACTGGTTAGACAGTTCATACTGCATACGTTCTACCTAAGTTGAAGAGATTGTGACTGATGCAAGATCATCATAGTTTGATCCAAGGTAAACTTCAATTAAAGTATGTTATATATATATATATATATATATATATATATATATATATATATATATAAATATATACGATATATATATATTAATACATACTATACTACTCTATATCCATACTATATAATATATACTAATATATACCTATAACTGAGACTAAACAACATATGGGAAATCAGGACACATAACATAGATACTGGAAAACAGAAAGTCATGTGGTTTCGCCATTAAAAATAGAAATGAATTAGTAATTAAATAGTGGTTACAACCCCACTCTACAAGTTTGCAATGTACCACTGCTTGCATAGCCTTTTCTTTCTCCCTCATGGCCTCAATGTCCATCTGCAGCTGCTGCCTCTCCCACTTCAAGGCTCCAATCTCAGCCTGCTCCTCTACGCAGCGAGCTTGAATCTTCCGCTCACATTCCTCCCTCACCAGCCTCAGATGGGATCGCAGTGGTTCCAGTGCTAGGATTTGATCCTGCTGATACGCTGAGGAGATGTAAAATATACAATAAAGGATCTATTTTTAAATTACAGGGCTGACACAATTATTGATGAAAATGTTGATATGTGATTTAAATGTCTTAAACTCAAGAGAAACCTGAATATTTAATTTTGTAAAACTTCTAAATGAATAATGCAATTATATGGTGCTCAACTACACTAGCTGTCTACAACTTAATTGAGAATATTATTTGAGGCTCATTTATTTATTGCCACAACACTTTTTTTCCCTAAACCAATTACTTCATTAATGCCTTCACAATTCAGAAAAAAACATTATTTCACATCCTTTTAGCCTTTTTCCTTCTTGTCTTGCACTTCAGAATACATGAGAAAACATTTACTGTACACTAGGTTATTTTGTTTTAAGAAATCAAAATGATCTGGCACATTAACTCTCAGAGCAACTGACCCAATGTGTTTTCATATTCCTTTCTGATGTCAGAGAGAATGGGTTGGTAGGTTTTGAACTCTTTGATGAAACAATCAAAGACTTCACGGTAGACCTGCGACCAAAATAGAGGAAGACATATTATATTATTGGGATTATTAAAACACAAC
This sequence comes from Colistium nudipinnis, assembly GCA_016785305.1. Lineage (NCBI taxonomy): Eukaryota > Metazoa > Chordata > Actinopteri > Pleuronectiformes > Rhombosoleidae > Colistium > Colistium nudipinnis. Next base: position 533,459 of record JAFBJU010000125.1, read on the forward strand.
ATAGTTATGCATGTATTTATGGTACTTATTTGAGCCTTTGTTGTGAAAATAAAAAATAACACCTGTAGCCTCAGTTCCTGGTGTTTTTTCTCTTGGGGGGTGACAGAATGAAGCTCCTTGTTCACATAGCTCTCCAGGTGCACCAGCAGTTGGGGCTTTTTTGCCATGCTCACAAACATGTGACTGCTCCCTGCCAAGCAGAACTATTGCACATTGACTATCTTGACAAATAGTTTTTGCACTAATAAAACTATCTGGGATGGTATTTGTATACAGGAACAAAAAGTGACTTCTCCACAGGTTTGATGAACCTGTTGCTGCTTTGCTTACCTTTCTCACTGCAGATATCTGGATGGTAACATCATCGGCGCCCTCTCCTTCTTGCCTTTTCCCCGTCAGTCTAAAACGAACAAGAACGGAGTTAGAGTGAATGAAACATTACAATTATGACAAGCAAATCATGCGAACTACTACATATAACCTCCTCGTAATGATATAATATATACTGTCAACCTTATATACATCTCTTTATCACTTGCCTTCGTTTTTGTGACGGCGTTAAAGTCGGAAATGTAACATCTTTGTGTGGTGACATGTCTAGTGATTCTTGAGTTTAGCATCACAGGTCGTAGCATCGGAGAGAGGTTTCCAAGGTAACAAGGACGGTGCACAAAGCAGGACCCAAAGTAGACCGCAGCGTGCCTAACTAGTTTTCAAGTTGTATAAGATGAAAGCTGTATTCGGTAATAGAGAATAAAAGCAGTCTCTAAAAATGGGATTGGAAATGCCGTTTCTCGAGTACAAGCCATTATTATAATCTGACTAGTGCCAGTGATAATCCATATGATATTTAATGAATCAAACGGGGGGGGGGGCGGTTTAGCTATGTAGTCATGTTTGGTTGCATTAGCATAAAAGTGAGCGTAGCCGAACTACAGTACCCATACGGCACCGTTCCAGCCTACAGTACATTCTGCTGCTTATCCGGGGATGTCACACCGCTGCTATTTTCTCCCCTCACTCAGTCTCTCTCACTCTCAGCCCACGGCTTCAACCGAGTGACACGGGGCTCTGGATAGAGACAACCGAGCTGTGAGATACAAAACAAAGACTCAAAAATGGCAGAGCTCGGAGCGGGAAGCCTGCCGTTGGGAGATCCTGCTTTTAATTACCAGGAGCACGAGCTGAGCGAGCGACTGAAACGTCTCTACCCGGCTGTGAACGAGGAAGATACCCCTCTACCTCGTTCGTGGAGCCCCAAGGATAAATACAGCTACATTGGGCTGTCACAGAACAACCTACGGGTCCATTATAAAGGTTAGAGAGCTGGCTCAGCCCCGATGGCTCCGAACAAGTAGTCACAGCAGCAGAGTCTCCTCAACTCAAGTCTGTCACTTTGCTGTTGCGGGAGGGTCGCACACTCACACACACACTCACACACAGTATGCGATTATGTTGACACAGTCTGCCTGTGTGTGTGTTTGCGCGCGCGTGTGCGTGCAGTGCTGGCAAATCTAGTCTGAGCTGCTTCTCCTGTCCTATAACCTTGCTTTGTTTCACAAACGAGCCGAAGAATGCCTAAATGGGTGACAGTGAACTCACTAACTCTCACATTTGGTCTATTTCCCACCACAATGATATTCACCTTCGACAGTACGATTACCTTGTTGTTTATTTACCGTTTATGACGTTATTTGTTTGCAGTAAACTGGGAGTACAGCTGGCGGTCTCTATAGACCTTTTTACTAGAAGGTGGCACTGACAGTAGTAACAACGCACATAGTTGGCTTGCCAACAGAATAACTCATGGAATTTAACAAACGGGAGCAAGCTAACAGCAGACTCTTCTAAGCAAGTACACTAGCTAGGCTACCAAGCTAACGTTAGCTAACCTAGCCGATCCTTGTGACTAGTATTGTATTGAAAACGGCGTGAAAAGCTGGCTACAAAATGGACACTAGCCAAACTTGTTAGGCATCTACCATGTAGTGCTGCAGTTGTTTGGTTTTAGTGCAAGCATCAAAGTGAAATATAATGACATTGTTTCTCGCGTGATTTCAGTGGCAGTCTTTTTATAAGTCTTGGTACCTACGTATCAAAAATGTATAAGTCATGTTGGTTTTTTACCTGGCTGGATGCCACCGGCACAGCTCTATGTAGATCTATATGTACCCTAAGCACAAACAACAGTCTCATGTCCAACCTCCGGTAGACAGTTGTTGTGAGGAAGGAGGCCTCTGCGCATTATATTAGGGCAAATGCACCGATCTTGTCATAAATCTCTGGTCTTGGGAAGACTGGCATTTTCATAATAACAGCAACTTTGTTTCCGTCTCCTCTGACGGCACAGACAATCACTGATTCAGTAAACTGTCAGTGGGGCCTGTTAGGCCCGTCTGATGGATTATTCTACCTATCCAAATCCTGAATCAAAACAAGGTGTCATCTGTATGAAGTGTCTGCTCCGATATCTTTTGTCAGGCAACATGTCATGGCAGCCCGATATTTGAAGGCCGGCTAGTCCTACATCCCAGGCCATGGTGATACAATCTTTACACAGGCTTCATAAGGCCACATTGGGTCCAGTTGGTTGCTAACATCATTGTAGAGGAGGAGGAGGCCCATTTTTAAAGCTTTATCTGGCACATATGTTGTGATGGCCCTGCTGACTAGCAGAAACGACATTTATGATCTGTTTAAATTCAGACTCATTGGCAAATAGTTTGACCAAACGTTTATACATTATTGAATGCATATCAGAGCATTACTGCTGGTCACTTAAACGGGAATGCTGTTGTGTGTCATGTTGTTCTTTGATATTCTTTTGACAAAATATAGTCGTTGCAACGGTCGTTTCAGCTTGCCTTAATTTTTAATCGAGGTTGTGAGGTCCTTGCCTTCTTTCTAGAAATACCTATGCACTTGTCACTCATTACACCATGGACGTCAGGACAGGTCATTTCACATCTATAGGACATGATGTCATTATGTTGAGTCTTTATGTCTTTGAAAAGGGCACTGATAACGTGACACTGCACACTTGTTCTGGGATGACAATACAAGTAGGTCTATTCTGAAATGTGTAGGGGAAATTTCTCTGCTCCTGGTTGTTCCAGCTTCTGCTCTGTTACTTCACCCTTGTGGTTTAGATGCTATTTTGACCAGTGTGCCAATTCTCTCAGTTCAGGGCCACACAATATCTACCTTGTCTTATTGTGCACAGAGACGCATTAATCGACCCAGTCTAGACATTTTGACTTGGTGTGTATTAATACACCAGAGATGTTTTTTTTCAGAAATAAAATAATTCTGGTTAATGAAGTATCTCTTTGCTGAAGTCTGATGACACTATTTCATTGTTCTTTAAAAAGGACTTTGTTTTCTATTAATGGCCAAACATATACAACACGTATTATACATAAGGCTACAAACAAGGAATACATAGTCTGTATAACTAATGTACATCCTATAGTGTAGTTGTGATGTTGTAAAGTAGAAATGTGTGTGTGTGTGTATATATATATATATATAGAGAGAGAGAAATATAAAAAGAGAGAGAAATATAGAAAGAGAGAGAGCAGCTAGCATCATGCATCTTTGTCTTTCACAATAACACTAAGATAAGTAAGTAAATAGGAATGTGAACCAATGAAGAGCTATTGAAAATAAAGAACTCATGAAAATATAACATTATAACATTAATAATACATTTTGAATTGACATTTGAATGACTATAAAAGGGCTGAGACTGAGTGCAGGTTAGCTTGGCTTAGTGCAAAGAGAAAAACATTTTCATTAAGCATGCAAGACCTCTAATAGTTTGTAGTTTAAAAGGCAGATCTGCAGGTGTGTTGTGTTGATGAAGTTGAAACTGAGCACAACTTTATTAAGAATTACATGATGAATTTCCTAGCTTTGGCTAATAATTTAGAGTGGTGTAAATTGTATTTATTATTTTAAATATAACTCTTAAGTTTCTATATATGGATGCTTTAACCAAAGTAAATATATATTTTACAGCAATGGCTCAGTTGTTGAGTCATGACTAATGTCTCAGGATGTGAGCTAAAACATATTTTTATGTTGGTCTCTCACTAAGACCTGGTACATTTCGTTTTTTGTTTGACGCTGAAACTCCCACTGTACTGCAAGTTTCTTGTAGAAAGAATAACATTGTCAATTAAAATGATTCATTTTTTGCACATAGCCTTGGTCTTAGCCGAGGCCTTACACTCTTTACAGAGGGTCTGTGATGCAGCACATAACATGGCTTTTTGAAGCCATATTAGTCAGATGAAAATATGTTTCTGTTTTCTTGATGTGGATTATTTGTAAAAAAATGTTGTAACTCAGTACCAGACAACAGGGGTTTTCACATTTTGTTTTGAAATATTAGGGAAAAACAGAGGTGTTAGTAATAGACCTTTTTCAAAGCAGACATTTTGATTAAATCCTATTTAGCTGCTTTTTCTTCAGTTTGTGATTAGGCTGTACAAGGCGTGGATCCAAATGCACGAGACCACAAGAAGTAGTGGTAGTGAAGTAAAAAAAAAAAACAAAAAAAACGTATTTTACTGATGAATCAGTAACAATACAAAATGCACCAAAAACATACACTAACAAAAAAACTAATCTTACCTACTGATAAACTACAAAAATACTTACTATCTAATCTTACCTTACTATGACTATGAGAGAACTCTAAATGCAAACTACTATGACTGTGGAACAACGCTGGAAAGCAGTCGCTTGACCGAGTAGACAGGACCTCCCTCGATGAACCGGGGTGAAGGAGGAGGGGTGGAGGGTGGGACCAGTGGGCTGTCCCGGACCGGTTAGACGTGGCTGACGTGGAACGTGGGGTGGACCCGTAGTGACCTGGGCAGACGGAAGCGAACCGACACCGGGTTAATAATTTTGCTAACGGGAAAGGGACCCACAAACCTTGGAGCGGGCTTTCGGGACAGGACATAAATGGGGATGTCTTTCGTGGAGAGCGACACCCGCTGCCCCTGTCTGTAGGTGGGTGCCGGCCACCGCCCCGTTGATCCACCACTGCTTTCATCCACGCCAAGCTTTTCAGGAGGACCCGGCGAGCTGCAGCCCAGATCTTGTGACATCTTCTGATGGGTGCATGGGCGGACGGCACCACAACTTCCTTCTGTAACTCTGGGAACAGAGGGGGTTGATAACCATAGACACAGTGGAATGGGGACAGACCGGTGGCAGAGGTGGGCAAAGAGTTATGTGCATACTCCGCCCATGTCAGGAGCTCACTCCAGGTTGCAGGGTTCTGGGACAACAGGCAGCGTAGCCTGGTCTCTGTCTGCCCGCTGGACTGGGGGTGGTATCCTGAAGTCAGGCTGAGGGAAGCTCCCAGGAGTGTGCAGAACTCTTTCCAGAACCTGGAGATGAATTGAGGACCCTGGTCCGACAGAATGTCTCCAGGAATGCCGTGAATGCGCACAACTTATTTTAATAACACATGGGCCGTCTCTTTGGCCGACGGTATTTTAGGCAAAGCAATAAAGTGAACCATCTTTGAAAATCTGTCCACCACCGTGAGGACGGTGGTGTTACCTTTAGACGGGGGCAAACCCGTGACAAAGTCCATGGAGATGTCTGACCAGGGTGTGCTGGGGATCGGAAGGGGTTGAAGGAGTCCCGTCTGTGGCTTGGAGGATGTCTTGTTCCTGGCGCATACAGTGCAAGTGACCACGTACTCTGCAACGTCCTTAATCATTGACGGTCACCAGAATCTCTGCTGAATCGTGAATGTAGTTCGCTTGGCACCTGGATGACAAAGTGAGTGTAAGCCCACTGAATAACTTGTGCCCACATGGAAACTGGCACAAACACCTATCTGGCGGACAGCCTTCAGGCTTCTGGATCTCACTCATAGCACTTTTTACCTGATTTACTATAGTCCAGTTCACCGCCCCCACCACACAATTCAGTGGGTGGATTGATTCTGGCTCTTTGGCCATAGGCTCTGGGTCGTAGAGGCGTGAGAGGGCGTCTAGCTTGCCATTCTTGGAACCAGGTCTGAAAGACAGAATGAAGTTAAACTGTGTAAAAAAAAACAGTGCCCACCGGGCCTGGCGTGGGTTCAGTCATTTTGCCTTCTTGATATACTCAAGGTTTCTGTTGTCAGTCCACACTAGAAATGGCTGTGTTGCCCCCTCCAACCAGTGCCTCCAGTCTTCGAGGGGCACCTTAACTGCCAATAGCTCACGGTTCCCGATGTTGTATTTTCTCTCCGCTGGGCATAACTTGCGAGATAGAAAGGCGCAGGGGTGTAATTTATCGTCCTCTACCGATCTCTGTGACAGTACGGCTCCTACACCCTCATTAGAGGAGTCCACCTCTACTACGAATTGTCTCCGAGGGTCAGGAATGATCAGAATCGGTGCAGTAGTAAATGTCTTCTTCAGCTTTGGGATTCCACACAAAGGGTATACCTGATGATGTGAGTGTGTGTGTAATGGAGTAGAAATGGCACTGAAATTTCTAATGAAATGTCTGTGGAAATTTGCAAAACCTAGGAATTGTTGTACCTTCTTTCTGCTGGTAGGTACTGGCCAGTCTGCCACAGCATTGACCTTCTCGGGATCCATCATGATCTGTCCGGGGGAGATGATAAAACCTAGGAAGGAAGCAGTCTTCACATGGAAGTCACATTTATCTGCCTTGACGAACAGCTTGTTCTCGAGTAGGCATTGCAGGACCTGTCGGACATGTTGGTTGTGGGATTGTTCATCTTTGGAAAAAATTAGTATGTCATCTAGGTACACGAATATGTTCAGTAAGTCTCTTAATACATCATTGATCATGGCCTGGAAGACTACTGGGGCGTTGGTTAGCCCGAATGGCATTACTAGGTACTCGTAATGACCTGTGGGAGTGTTGAACCCGGTCTTCCACTCATCCCCCTCTCTGATCCTAACCAGGTGATAGGCGTTTCTCAAGTCAAGCTTGGTCAAGATGTTGGCTTCCTGTAAAAGGTTGAACGCTGAGTCAATGAGAGGGTACCTATTCTTGATGATGATGCGGTTCAGCGGGCTGTAATCGATGCAGGGACGAAGGGACCCGTCCTTCTTCCCCACGAAGAAAAAAACAGCTCCAGCAGGTGACGATGACGGGCGTATGAGTCCTGACCTGACTGATGTTTCTTTGTAGTCGGATATGGCTTCTTTTTCTGGCATGGAGAGGGAGTATAATCGCCCTTTCGGGATTGTGGACCCTGGCACAAGGTCAATGGCAAAGTCATAGGGTCAGTTGGTAGGTATTGTGGCAGCATCAGACTTGCTGAAAACCTTGTGGAGGTCATGATACTGATGGGAGACTTGAGATAAATTGGGAATGGCTGTAACTGTACATGGTGGTTTAGCTAAGGCTTATTTTGTCGTTACCTGCCTTATACTAAGCCTTTCCTTTAACCCCAAACAATTATTCCCACAGTCCGAACCCCACCCCTAAGTTTGCTGCCCACTCAGCCGTAGCCCAGGCGGCCACTGAACCCGAAATATGAGATATGCTGAAGGCTATCTTAACATAGTCCGTGCTGTACTCTGAAGGCATTAGCTTGAAGTGCATGTCACATTGAATCAGGAAGGGCCTACAACTCCCAGAATTCCCAGAGAATTTCTCGGGCAAAGCTAGGCAGGGCATCGGGACAGAAAGGCGCCGAACTACTCCTCGTGCTGGTGCAGACGCGTGCCCTGAGCCCGTAGGGCTGCTCTCACCGGGTCTGTCTCAGCTGGATGCATGTAATGGCCAGATCGTACTATCAAGGCTGTACGTGGCGTGGATCCAAATGCATGAGACTACAAGGAGTGAAGTTCAAAAAAGAGTATTTTACTGATGAATCTGTAACAATACAAAAATACAAAAAGCACCAAAAACATACACTATCAAAAACGTACTTACTATCTAATCTTACCTTACTATGACTATGAGAGTACTCTAAATGCAAACTACTATGACTGTGGAACAACGCTGGAAAGCTTGGCACGAACCACAAGACGATCTGGCAACGAGACAGGGAAGACGAGGACTACAGTATATATACACATGAGGAAATGAAGTCACCAGGTGGACACAATTAGGGAGGGGCAGACAATCACACTAGCAGGAAACTTGGGTAAGGAAGGGAATCCTCACCAGACACATAAGAAAAGGGCGTGGCTTAACATAAAAAGGCAAGACATGACATAACTAAACAAAACCAACTTAACATAATACACATTTTACAACTGTTTGCTGATATTTTGCATGCTGACTCTCTACAGACATTTATTGTCTCACTTGGACACAAAGCCATAGTTAATGTTATCAGTAACATCTGTGCTTCCTCTACTATGACATGTCAGAATGTTGCTTTGAGAAAGGCCTATCACATTATTGATGTCACATTGTCACATTGTGCTGTGTCCTATTCACTGTATACCAGCTATAGCACTTTGATAGTATAATAGAAAACCAAAGACTTTCCTTAAAAGACTGCCCTGGCAAGATGGAGCAGGGAAGGACGAAGCTATTTATGAGGATGGCGTGATGTTAAAAAAATAGAAGTCAAACTGTCAATGGTGTTGACTCGGGTGAGAGGGTGACACCACACTTCTCATCAACACTGATTTCTACCACATTCAATATCCAATACCTCCCCATCAGGCCATTTGATGGATTTTACTTCATTTTTTCTTTTTCATGATCACGCAGTTATTAAGCTGATGGATTTTGCTCTGCTCGCAGCCAAGACTTAACCTAAATTGGGACTGGGTCAATCCTGGCAAGCAACTAATATCTGGTTGTGCCACTGGATAAGAGGAACAGGACAGTAAACTTTGATCCTTGACCTCTGTTTGGTGAGGTTTGATGTCACTTAACAGCTGCATCTCCAAAATACATATTTGTTTTTTCACAGTCTCATTATTTAATGTAAATAATGAGTTGACGGATTTTAGGTAAATGTATTTGTTTTCATGATAAAGTAAAAAATGTTGTTGCTGTGGCTTTGTCGATCCGTTACATTTTTGGATAGTCTCTCCTAACCACTTCTTTTCTGTTCTTTTGTGTCCTCACTAACGAACAATACAGAACTTCTAACTATAATAATTCTGGAGTGGTTGGTTGGCCCTTTTTCTTACCCATTTATGTAATTGTAAAGAGACCTGTTGGCCTATTGACTGGTTTTCAGGAGTGGCTAAATATAGATGGCATTAATGTTACTGCAGCCACCAGACCAGACAATCACAAAAACACACGAGTCACATTAATATTTGAAAGTGGACAAGGACACTGATGCACAAGTTAAAATGTATATTTTAAGTTAATAGTCCATACAATCATTATAATATACATTTTTATCCACTTTTGATTCACTATTACATTCGTAAAAATCTGAGAATAATTGAATAACCAAAACATTGTACATGATTTGATGTTGAGTTCATGAACTGGAAAATCACGGTCAATAAATGTAAAGATGCAATATGTCATGGTTAATTAGAGACTAAAACATGAAGCTCAGTTACTGTCCTCTAGCATTTTTGATCATTACTTCATGTCCTGGCTGTAGTGGCTGGAGCTTCCTGAGTTCACACACATAAACACTCAGCCAGCTGCTTCGTTTAAGGTTACAGCCTATCTCTGTTTCATACATCAACATATACACTAACACATGCAACATGCACAATGACTTGTTATGTGTCACAACTGGTGGACTCAGTGGCGTGATTGCATGTAACTGATAGGGATGCAAATGCTTGCTGTAGAGGCTGGATTGAAGTTATACAACACACTACTGAACACAGTAGTCTCTCTCAGGACCTGAGCTTGCATAAGCAGCATCTGAATATAGAATGACAGACAGTAATGAGTGTTGTCCTTGAATTTTGGTCCAGATACATGAGCCCTATGACCTTATTGTTTTCATTTTCACAAAAAACTGCAATTAGGGTTTGTCTCTGCATACACATTCAGAAAATGTTACATTTTATCATAGAAAAGTTTCAATAACAAAAGTATTGATTTTTCGAATAGAAAATCAGTGTTTGTGCTTCGTCTGTGCCTAGCTGGTCACTAAACGACATTGAAAGTCCCAGTACATGAAGTCTAATAGTAAGATAAATAAAGGATAAAATCTGATTTCAGAACAGGAAATGAGTCAAGTCACAGCCCCAACATATGTGTCATACGTCTTAAAAGCACCTTTTGGTGCAAGGTTATGGCTCATATAGAGGGCAGTCAGCCTGAAGTCAGCTGGCAGACTGAGTTTATTGCCTTTTAAATTTGTTCCGAGGTTGAAAAGGCTCTTGTTTTGCGAAATGCTTAAATAAATAAGTACAATTTTAGTTGGCATGACATTTTCACAGCTACCTCTGAAGGTCATGTGTTTTTCTTTTTAGTTTAAAGCTGCGGTCGCCCATTGATGTTAGTTCCAACCACATTACCATTTTGAAAAAGTAATGTTGTGCCATGTTTATGCATTCATAATCAAAATGTAGGTGCCATTTTACAATGTAAGGCAACACAAGTGAAGTAAACAATTGTTGCATTTTTAAAGTTAACCTTTCTCTGCTGGTTTGGAAATTTAGCTTAACCATCAACCTAAAACATACAGGGGAAACCATCTTCTATTTTAGCTTTGCTACTGTCACTACAGTCAAATTGCAGCCCAATGTTATTCTAATGCTCCACCTACTGGTTAATTAATAATTAATCAAGTCACGCCAATGTCACTTACAGTTAATGTTATATGTGCCCTAAAATCTTTCCAGTGGAACTAAAAGGCATCACAAATTGTAACATGCCACTTTCTAGTTGTGTGAAAAATGCTTTGTTGGTCCCATATAGCTATACAGAAGCCTTAATCGTCACACGAAATATGTGCATTGTATATTTGTCATCACCTTGTATTTTTCTTCCTGTAGGTCATGGCAAAAACCACAAAGACGCGGCATCAGTACGGGCGACACACCCAATCCCTGCTGCCTGTGGGATCTACTACTTTGAAGTCAAGATTGTCAGCAAAGGTCGAGATGGGTAAGCAAATATGACTCTATACATCTCTATGTGATACTCGGGGAAACAAAACTAAACTAAACCTGCATCACGCTGCAGTATTCCTGCAATTATGTTTCACTGCTGATGTACTCTGTACTATTATGCACGTGGCAAATAAATCTATCTTAAATCTCATGAGGGGTTCCGGACAGGGAAAGTGCGTAGTGTGTAGTACTGCAGACTGCAACAGTCACTACAATTAACATGCCCATGTCTAAAAATAAATAGTTAGACCTGAAAAAGATATACACATTTTATCAAACACAATTGTCATCTAGAATTTACACTGTATACATGTAATCACTCTTAAACATGTGTCTATATTGAAATATGTTAAAAACGAATTACTATCCATTATCAATTTACAATAACTTTAATTTATCTCAGTTTTAAAACTACACAGCTTTATTTAATACATTGTAGGTTGGCTCTGGTAATAACTGCCATGAGTTTTTTTGGAAGCTAATATTTTAATGTTTATTAAGATAAGAAATATGCACATGCTAAAAATATGTTAACATGTCAACATTTATGACATTACATCACATACAATGTATTACATGCTCAATATTATCATGATTATTCATTTTAAGGGTGTGTTAACATGCTGACATTAGTTTATTAATAAAGTAAGAAATATAAACATAGTAGATTTAGCCTTTTGCTCTAACCAAAAATTATTAATTTATTCCCTAAGACTAAGCCCAACCCTTAATTGCAGAAGCACTCTAAGAATCCGCAATATTTCACAATTCACAATACACTCACATTCTGGGCTGTAAAGTCCATATAGAAGCAATGGTGATCATAATTTTTGTCTGAGTTTCTGGTGTTTTATAAAGTTAAAAGTAGAGAAAATTAAAAATGTGTATGGGGTTGATTTAACTTAGGCTACATGATGGGATATACACTATCATTTCCTAAACCACATTTTAACATTAAAAAAAAAATGTCTCCTGTGGATCAAACTGTACAAATCACACATTTAACTTAAGGTGGACAACATCCACATTTATTCTCAGGAAAAGAGACTTCCTATTGCCTCCATGTTTACTACAGTGTATTCTGAGGCAGCTTTGTGTCACCCTGCATCAAACAACAGCTGTTTTTCAGACATGCAATTTAGTTCCTGTTCACTAATTGTAGAGTTGTTGAAGGCAAAAAGATTGGTTGTTAAAAGATTGGTTGTTAACAATCTATCTTACAGAGATTTTTCTTGCTATTGTAAAAGCCTGCTACCCCACTAATGCTGAATTCTTCACATATAAATGACAAAGTAAGGAAAATGTTAAATGGAGTCCGTGTCTAAAAACAGTTTATGTTTCTTGGGAATGTTGTTTTAGGCTCTTAAAATGTCTGGGTCACTTTGGTGGTTTGCAAAATGCATACATTTGCATCGGCTGTCATGATGCCCAGAAAAAGGGACAATTGAATAAAAAAAAATATCATCTAAAGGCATAGAAAACAGACAAGCTAACCTGCTAAAACATGAAAAACAACCCCTAACGCTAACTGTACTTAGTAAGTAATCCACATTATTTACCATTAGCGAAACGATTTGAAAGGATTGATTGAGTTGTTGATCAGTACCAGTGATACTGGTATTACTCTGTCAGATGATCGGTCTCCTGGCTTTCCTACCTTGCCTTTTGACCTGTACTTTGCTCTCACATATGCAGCACAATTGACATTTCTTTCTTTATTACTGTGCGGATAAAAGTATGTCAGGATATATTGATGTGACATTTCACCATAATAACATGTACTGATGAGTATTTCTTAACACCGAAACTGGGCAATGAAATCGAACATGAAATAAACCCAAATCTGTTACTGATTCCCAGAAACAAAAAAACGTTCAATGCCTATAACCTCACTCTAACAACTACATTGTGGAGTGAAGTCCTTTAATTATAATAATAATTCTATTGCCCCTTGTGTAATAAAACATAAACTCTATGGATATTATGACTTTTGAGCTTTACATGTGTTTTGGATATGGTTTTGAAAACCCTGTTTTGAGATTCTTAAGATTATATTAACCTCAAGTGATTTGAATGTGTCTGTTTACAACATCCGGTATTGTGAAGGACCCCATCAAGTTTAGTTAGTAAGGCTACTAGGTGAACAAGCTGCTTCTCATTCAGTGCAACCTAGATAGCTTAACTTCTTAACATTAGCATTTATTTCCACAAATGTTCAATCTCGTGCACTCTCAATGTGCTGGTTACACACAATAGAAACGAGTGGGCTAATTAGCTGTGGCTATTTGTCATCGACTAGGTGTTGTGATGGCAGAGAAACAAAAAAACAGTTTTGTGTGAGTGTTGAGAAGGGATAGATCGACTATAAATGGATAACTCACCAAATTCTTAATTTAAGCAATTGTCATTTTGACCAAATAAATGATCCAATCAAAACAAACACCTCGGCTTCTTTCCTTGCTTAAGAATGAGTTTAATGACTTTAAAGACCATAAATAGGATTCAAACGTTTTCTGGCTGTAGTATAGGTCATAAACCCCACCTCCCCAATAGTAGTGTATGTGGATGCATGTAAATTATATTTGTGGAATGACTGCTAATAAAATGATTATGAAACAAGTTTGCTCTTATGAATGGGAAGCCTTTGAGAAGAAGCCAGATTTATGACTGAGACCTTTCCAGTGAAAATAGCAATTGTCTCTTTTATAAACTAATGTACATGAAAAGGATCCAAAGACCAACCATATATCTTGATGTGACATACTGTACGTCACTGCTGACCCCCAAGCTTCAACATGTCAACAAGTTTAAATATTTGCACTCTACCTCTGAGGCAGTTCAATCTACAATAACCAATTCTCACATTTGGGGTGTAAAAGAAGATCAGAGATGTTGCCTTCAAAGTGGCCTCTTTGTGACATGCATCAAAGGTTCATCTGAATATTTAAGTTAACCTGATTTAAATAAATAAATAAAAGAAACGTAATTACCATAGGAGCAATCAGAAGGAGCCGATGCTTTTAAATGATTACAGATATGTTCAAATATGGATGTGTGCTCTCTAATGTGTAAAATATATTTTCTCTGGCCTATAGGTACATGGGCATCGGCCTGTCTGCCCAGGGTGTCAACATGAACAGACTGCCTGGTGAGTACATCACCATAACTTATAATGTAGGGCAAGGACATTTATTTGATAGATCTATGTGGCAGTACATTTAAGGATGTTTTCAATTCATGCGAAGATAATGGAACAACATAATGGTCCAGTTCATGCAACTTTATCATAATGCCAACATTTGCTGGTCTGAAGCCAGAATTTCAGCCACTAAGTCGGATGGAACAGCGCTTTGGCAAGCAGGCTAGAAAAACATCTTGCAGCAATCTCTTCTTTTGTTCAGTTTTCAGTTTAGAAAGTTTACAATTAAGCAGCTCTGAATTGTCTAACCGAAACCGTAACCCTAAACATTCCTAATTACTTTTTTGCCCACGGTTCCAGGCCTCTGACCCTTTTGGCTCAGATTACAACCGACAATTGACAATGCTGTGAATAGTTTAGGTTAAGGGTCAACGTCACACAATATGGGGGTTTCCTCTCAACGATGCAAACACTGGAAAAAGGGCCTATGACTAGCACTGATCCATTGGTTGATGATGGTTTGGTGGATGCATTGTGGTGACCAGCTGCTAGAACTAAAGCTACGCCCCCTCATCTCAATGGCTCATCGGTAGAAGTCGGAGCCAGCATGTGTGTGTGAAAACGGTGGAAGGATTCACCTGGGTAAATCGGCAGTTAAAGAGTGGCCTATTCCCCCATTGCAGTGGAGCTACCCCACTTCATATATATACACATACACAGACATGCACACACTTGGGATCTGTTATGTAAATACAAAGGTGAAAAACTTTATCTGTGTACATGTGTGGTCTCCGTTTGTACTGTAAAGAATGTGTTGTTGTTCAAATGATGTTGGTATGGTGGGACCCTTGGTGCAATTATTATCAGACGTGATGAAACCCTTCATCTGACCGGTCCCAACCCGCTAAAGCATGTGTGGATTTTGTAGAGGCAACATATTAAAACATACAAAAGCATGTTTAAGGAGAGATTAAAGTGACAAGATTAGATTATCTTTATAAGTTATACGTAAGTAGTTGGCAATGTTCCAACATTTAAGAGATTATTTTGAGATGAAAGGAGGAGGAGATGAGGACTTGAGCGTTGCATCAGTAATTGGATGTGGTTGTGGATTTGGTCTGAGCAGTCTGACAGCTGCAAGAGGAACATGTTAGGACATGTCACTGAGCAGTTATAAGGATCTCTGACAGATGACGCTCACTTGAGCTTGAATCTGACCTTGGACTGATCGGATGTAAGACACTTCGCAGATGTAGTAATAGCTTGCTCAGTATTTTATATATAACCTTTAATATGTATTTGAATTTGTTTATTCACATTTGAGAATAATGTTAAATCAGACCATAATCACTGAATCCCCTGACGATGTAACGTGAATAAAGGCACCACAACGAAAAAAGACATTTTTGTCTACTACCGGTACTCAAATATTTATTATGCACTGTCGGGGTTCGATACCGTGCATACCTGAAATCTCCAATTTGCAGAGAAATTCTGATATTGCAGGAAAAAAAAAAATTGAACCAATTTTAAAAGCTAAAACAATTCTAAGCAGATTACAATCGTCAATCAAGATACTAAGTGGCCAACCAGAGCCCAACAACTTTTTCTGAAAACCGCCATGTCACAATCTTCTCAATATAACATCTTTGGTGGTACATCTCTAGTACATTGAATTTCCGGGGGAGGACTGGTCGCAACAGGGTGTGAGACATTGAATCCCCCTCCTGCCTCCGAGGGAGAGAGGAGAGTTGGGTGCCCGGTGTAGGGTTGCCAACCTCAGTGAGGTTTTTTTTTTTTTTATAAAAAAAAAAAAAATCAAAAGTGACCAGCGAGAGGTCTATCTGCTTTTTCTGGTTTTATTTGAGACTTCTTGGTGTTTGGCGACTCTGACGTAAAAGCACGTATGGTTGTGCAGTGACGGGTGCTGCCGTGAGCCCCTCCGCCGACCCAAAGCGCTCACAGGTGGTCAGGCTCACAGCATCGCGCAGCAGTCCCAGCTGCAGGCAGAGCAGAGAGGAGACCGTCTCTCAGATTGCATGATTTGTGCATGCGCAGAGCCACCGCTGATCCCTCTCTGGCTTACAGAGCGCGATGTAAGACTCAGTCACTGAGGGCAGAGGGCAGGGGGTGTCAAAACTACGGCCCGTTGGCAATCTGCGGCCCGCTGCACCCCTCCCAGTTCAGAAGTACAACTTTTTATGGTTTGTCATCTTAAAGTTGGTGAATCATGTGTTTTGTTGTGTTAGATAAAAGAGCGTGATCTGTTTTGCGAACATGTTCGACTTCAGTTGCAGTTTGCATTGGCGGTTGAGCAATAAACCCCTGTCGTCTATACAGACATGTTTCACATGTCATTCATTTACGCAGTGACAGACAAATATCCCTATAAAAGAGCAGTGTTTATTCATGTTTATTGAGAATATAGTTTGGTGAGAAAATGCTTTTGAGCAACAAAGATATTATATCAATAATAATAATTCATACCTATGAAAGTGCATTCTAAAGACTTACAAAGCTGTGTATGTCTATATGATGATTTGATAAAGGCTTCACCAGAGTTCAATGTTGTACTAGGGCAGGAACATTAACATGGGTACCTGCAGGCAGTTTTTCAAAATTGCAGGTAAAATTTCTGACAACTTGCAATATTGCAGACAAAAAACAACACCCAGACTGTGTATGACTCATGGTACACATATGAAATTGAGTTCCAAGCATCAAGAGTGAACATCTCTTTTGTCTTTTTGTGAATATTCTTCTGTCTGTTTCGGCGTTATCTTTAATCTTGTGCCATCAGCTGTGGCCAGACTCAGCAATAGCACAAACACAATGATAGATGTGGCCTGTCTGGGCCATTTGACCTGCATGTTGACCAGTCAAGATCTGTCTGGTCACCGAGGTTTGTGGAATGCTGTGGACACTGGTGAAGCCAGTTCAGCACAGTCTAGATGCACACACGCACACACGCACACACACACACACACACACACACACACACACACACACACACACACACACACACACACAAAGATTGTTCTTTCCCCTCTCTTCTTGATTCACATGTGACAAATGTCACACAAACGGTGGAACAGTGTGGAACAGTGTTGAGTGGATGGTTGTGTTTTCAAAACCTGCTCACTCATTAGTTATGAAAATATTCTTGGTTGCTAGGTTTCCACTACAGATGGTTTGTGGCCTTGATTGACAAAATACTGCTGATTGCCACTCCAATTGATTTGGTGTGTTTGTGTGCTACTGTGTGTTTATAAATCTGCACACTCAACAGTTACACACTTAGAAAAGAGTTGTACAATTGGCACCAGCTGTTTGTCTTTGATGGGCTACATGTACTGACTGCCTGTGTTTTCTGTGCCTTTTGTTTGTGTGGGTCATTTGCACACTTGATGTTTGAGTAAACATGCATTTATGTAATAATATATTTTCGGCACATCTGTGTGTGTTGTTACAACACAATAATAACAATTGCGCATGTTTATATACTGCATACACACACACATATAATGTGTGTATGTGTCCCTTAATAGTACAATGTTCTCCACTGCTGTGTCTGATCCTGCTGTGGAGGCCTGCCCATTTCATTAGCATGTCGGAGCAGTGAGCCTGGCTTTAGAGGCAATATCCCTGTCAGCAGATTAATCTAATACTTCAACACACACACACACAAACACACAGACACATATACACGTGTACACAAAGGAACACATGGAGACACAGGACAGTATGCACTTGAATATAAAAAAAAGACACACCAACGCTCTTAAAATAAATACAAACCGCGTGACCGATCCACACATTTGGCCTGGGTTAATAGTTCATTAGTTTTGCATTTTCAGATATACACAACTACACATCTAATATCTCTGCTCACCCACGACCTACTTTCGCTAACCCCGCTTTGCTTTTTGGCGAAGACAGACAAGCTGTGATTGAGGAGAGACACTGACAGAGCGGCAGTGAGCTGCAGCTGAGTGCTGTCGGGTTCAGGTCCTTTTCACCTTGGCCTGTTCAAGAGGAGGAATTAATACAACACTTGTTAAGTCTGGAACTTAAGGCAAAGCAGTCTGGTCATAGCAATAACTGAATCGGAATCTCTGATGCGGTCAAATGTGGTTCTTTCCTCTTGCTGAAAAGGAATCCTGTTGCAGACCTTAGAAGTGTTTTGGCCTGTTGTCTGCTCTTGTTGTTTTGAACAGAAATAACAATGATACAACTACGGTCTTCAACGGTCCATCTATCCATTTCATGTTTTCTTTTTACTAAACGTAAGGCAGCCAGTTTTATTCCTATTTGCTGCAGTAGCTAAATTGATTGATTGATTTTTGATATACATTTTTTTATATTATTTCTGCTCTTAACAACAACGCAATTCCAGGGGTTGTAATTTAGATTTGTTGAGCATATTTCTGAGACTATCTGTCCTACGTCAGCTCTGGATTGGTATGTATGGATTCCTCTTGGATAGGCAGAATGCTGGATACTTGACCCTGCAGGGATTGCTTTACAGCCTCTTTAAGAGTGACTGATACTGACAAAATATACAAAGGTTATTTGAGGACAGCCCATAGTGTTGATTGTGAGGTTAGTAGAACCTCTTGCATTGTATGCACAGAAATTATTGATGTTATTAGTCATAATTTTAGATTTTACCACTTGAATATAATGTAAGCATACAGAATACCAATGCCATTACCACATCATCATTATCCTTGAAGGAACAACAGGGTTTAAAATTGTGTTGTAATGGCATTGATAGTTACTACTATCTCAATTGCTCCTATGTTCCACATTTACGTATATGTAGTTGCTTCTTACCATAGCTGTGCACTGACTTGAAGGCTTAGAGTTTCCCATACCTTGGCCGTATATGCATTACTCCCAACCAATTTTTGGTCACACACCTGTCAGAGTTACATGTTCTGTAGTAACTTAAGTAGGGTATGACCAGCCGGTGTTTGGGAAATATCTAAACTGCACCATTCTCTGTATGCAGATTGGTCACAGAACTAAGGACCCCAACGCAAATACATTTCCAAGTGAGTCACAAGATGGTGAAAGCAGTCATTTTAAGTTTTTGGAAATGTGCTTGCCAGAACATGGTGAGTTGGCTCAGGAACAGAAAAAGAGCTTTCTCGAAATTCACCAATCGGTGTGTAACAACTTGTTCAATATGTGTCAAATCCTAAATGTATAACAGGTTTTTGTTTTATGGGTGGGCATAACCCATTTATATTTCTCTTGATTTACCGTAGTCTTGTCATCATAGTGAGGTGGATAAGCACATTTCCAAAAATGGTTCCTTTAAAGAGATGACAAAAAAACAACTTAGCTATGATTCACTTTAAAGCAGGGGTGTCAAACTAATTTTTGTCACAGGCCACATACAGCCCAATTTGATCTCAAGCTGGCCAAACTAGAACAATATAAAGCATAATAACCTATAGATAACGACAACTCAAAATGTTTCCATTTGGTTCAGTAAAAAAAGGTAGGTACATTCTGAAAATGTTCATATTTAATTAACTATCTTTTGATAT
This sequence comes from Colistium nudipinnis, assembly GCA_016785305.1. NCBI lineage: Eukaryota > Metazoa > Chordata > Actinopteri > Pleuronectiformes > Rhombosoleidae > Colistium > Colistium nudipinnis. The sequence continues at coordinate 553,207 of JAFBJU010000125.1, forward strand.
AAAATAATGACATTTTTTAAAAATGAGTGCATTATTTTATTTCTACCAGGGCTGTCAAACAATAAAAAAAAAAATCTAATTAATTACATGCTTTGTGATTTAGTAACTGCAATATTTGCTGTGAGAAGCAAATATTCAATCTGATGATATATAAACTTTAGGTGAACACCTTTTATTTACCCTACAATCCAAATCTTCTTTTTTCTCTGTTAATGTTGAATTATGGACCAAAATAAAAATATGAAATGCCCCTTTGACCTGAATAATATTACATAAACAGGACATAACTTTCATAGCATAGCATTCATTATTATGTCTTAAATATCTTGTAAGACAGAATTAACAAAACCAAGCAAACATCTTTGTGGCAACATAATACTCTGATGGTTTGAAAATTCTCTACTGCAGGAATGACAGAGAACAGTGCTACTATCACTGTTACGATGTAATTTACAGAATGTAAGCGAATATATCACTGTTTTGATAGACAGTCCTAGTGACATATGCCAGTTGAGTTAGTGGGGCAAGTGTTCTGATTGGGTGGATGTGCTGGAAAGAGGAGTGGGGAACGCTACGACAGAGCTCTGGGTTCGTACGTGCGTATGTTTACACTTTGCAAAGTCACCCCTTGGGCCAGATTGGACCCTCTGGTGGGCCGGTTCTTGTAAAAGTAAATGCATTAGTTTGTAAGTCATATTTTTTATTTGCAAAACAAACTAGGTGTGTTTATAAATCGTAGAGCATTTACAAAGAATGTTCCGTTTTGGCAGGAAAATAGCTCCATACACATGTTATCATTGTATGGCAATGTAATGTAATGTGATCATTAACAAATAAAAATAAGCCTGTAGACATTATTAATGGTTAATGCATTGCCATGAAACCTCAGAGGATATTATTTGTTCATTGCAGACCAGAAAATGAAAATCACCGAATATACAGCACATTATACTGAAAGGGTGTTTTACTTTTGTGGGAATAAGCGACTCACAGTTGCAAGTGCCTGTTTATTGGTAGCACCAGGAATGAAAATTTAAAGTTACGAGCTATTAGAAATTAGGAGCTAAAGAATGAGCAAATTACAACGTGCTCCTGGTTAAGCCTCCTCTGCTTCTTCACCTATTTGCAGTGACTCACCATTTTCTTTTCACAAACAAGGTCCTCCTGCTGGCCATTCCTGACACTGCAGTTGATGCCAAAATGTCACATAGTGTGTTGAATTTTCATGAGATCCATCGCAGGCGGTGGTAGTCAGATGGGAAAATCTGAGCAGCAGAAGTCAATGAGTAATTGTCTCCGTCTCCCCTCCCTCTGCCGAAGGTTCTGTTACGAGTGACCGCACGCAAGTCACTTCACCCCAAATGCTCTGGTGGAGTCAGAAACCGTTTACATATGTAATCTGTTCCGTATTTCACTGCTGCTAAAACCACACGTCTATCAACGTTTTCCAATGGCGATAGTGTTTAGGCATTTGACGAACAGACACATTTTTCATTTTTCAAAGGTCAAGTATAAAATAACTTCATTAATCCTAATCCTCCTGCTATTTCAGGATGGGACAAGCACTCGTATGGTTACCACGGAGATGACGGGCACTCCTTCTGCTCCTCTGGGACTGGCCAACCATACGGCCCTACATTCACCACAGGCGACGTGATTGGCTGCTGTGTTAACCTCATCAACAACACTTGCTTTTACACCAAAAATGGCATAAGTTTAGGTCTGTCAATGTGATTTAAATTTGTATAAGTGGGTGGATTTAATACATTTGAATTTATATGATTATATTAATGCTTACTTTTTATTATTTTACGTCATCAACTGAGCTTTAAGGCCTCATGTGTCCATTACTTTTGTACGCAACTTAAACTTCATCTGTTTTTCCTTTTATCCTGTAGGTGTAGCCTTCACAGACCTTCCTGTAAGTATCCAAAATTAAATATCCATTACTGAACCGATTTCCTTTTTATTTACCAGTGGCCATGAAAGAAAATGCCCAGAATTAGATCAAACTGGTGGCAACCGCCAATGAACAACAGAAACTGTAAAAGAAGAGGAAAATTCCTCAGAGAAAAAGCTTAACACATTTCACATGTAATGCACTGTCCCAACTCTTATAACCACCACACATCGTATTATGACGGTCTAATACAAGACTAGACTAAGGAAAGGAAATGTTGTTCAGCGTTTTACAAATACTCAATAAAATATGAAATGTTACTGACAGGTTTTAACCCACATTGCTTTCTATCTTAAATATCTACCAGCCCAACCTGTACCCCACTGTGGGACTTCAGACACCAGGTGAGATTGTAGATGCTAACTTTGGCCAGCAGCCGTTTGTGTTTGACATTGAGGACTACATGAGTGAATGGCGTGCCAAGATCCATGGCATGATAGCTCGCTTCCCCATAGGAGAGAGGCTGGGAGAATGGCAGGCTGTCCTGCAGAAGTAAGATTCACAACCTAATGACCAGTGGGGATAAAAACAAAATGCCTTCCTTCCTTATGTCAGATTTATTTTTTTCCCCACATATTGTCTTTAGTATGGTGTCCAGCTACCTGGTGCACCATGGGTACTGTGCCACCGCAACAGCTTTCGCCAGAGCCACAGAGACGATGATACAAGAAGACCAGATGTCTATAAAGAACAGACAGAGTGAGTTAATATATGAAAGGACAGCACAAATTAACCAGACATACAGTAGATACTGTGGAAACCATAGCATAGTTCCTTTTGGTCAATATACTATAAAGGCTTCTTGTTTCTTTTGTTTAATAGGAATACAAAAGCTGGTACTGGCAGGAAGAGTGGGTGAAGCCATAGAAGCTACTCAGCAACTTTATCCTGGCCTGTTAGAGCACAACCCCAATCTACTTTTCATGTTGAAGTAAGTTGTTGATGTTTTTAAAATTGAATATGGAACAGGGATGCTGCAACAACATATCTTCTTTTGAGATTGCCCGTCTAAGTTTACTAGGTGAGACACATGTCATATTTCCCAGTAATTACCAGTAACACCAGTGAGTTCTGCCCTTTAGGTGTCGTCAGTTTGTGGAGATGGTGAACGGTACAGACAGTGAGGTTCGCTGCTTGAGCAATCGTTCTCCTAAGTCTCAGGACAGTTACCCTGGCTCACCTAGCCTCAGCCCACGCCACGGAGCCAGCAACGCACACCTGCACACTGGAGGTACACACGCAACATAGAACACAAACGCATAACGACAAACAAGAAAAATTGCCTCACATGTCTTTTTTTGTGTTTCTGCCGACTTGATCCTCCTCTACCCAGGAGCAGACAGCCCCACCTGTAGTAATGGGGTGACTCCCCCCAGTAAGTCAAAGAGCCACTGTGGCACTGGGAGCAGCAGTGTCAAATACCCCAGTGCATCCACCTCTGCGTCCTCCTCCACTTCCTCCTCCCCTTCCTCAGTCAACTACTCGGAGTCTAATTCCTCTGATTCCACCAAGCCACACAGCGCCAACAGCACCCAAGAAACAAGGTGAGACCTCCGTAAAGGAAACCCAGACATGGTGACTCCTGGGGCTTCGAAGTGTTAATATATGTGTGTGTCCGTGTCTGTGGTTCTGTGTACAGTGACAGTGAGATGGAAATAGAAGCAGAGCACTATACCAACGGGGTCGTTGAGGGCTCCTCAGCACGCATCATGAATGGCACATATAAACATGAAGAGATCCTTCAGCCAGACGACAACAGCATTGGCAATGGAGTCACAGGTACACACAGTCAAATACAGCACAACTTTATGTACTATTGTAACTTAATTCTTGAGTCAAATTTTGATTTACCTCTTAACTCAATTCATCATGACCTTTATCAGTTCTCTCCTATTTCCTTCCAATTTCTTCATGTCCAGCTTATTGCAGAATGTTTTTACAGTGTGATTACTTGAACTGTGTAAATATGTGTGTGTATGTGTGTTACCAGCAGATGAGGGTTGTACTAATGGGAAACAGCTTTGTGGAGGGAACCAAGCGGCCACAGAAAGGATGATCCAATTTGGGCGAGAACTGCAGGCGCTCAACGAACAGCTGTGCCGCGAGTACGGCAAGAACGCCATCCACAAGAAGATGTTGCAGGTACAAGCGCAAATGCATGAACACAGGCTTTACCTCGACAAACCAATGTGCGACAATAACTTTAAGTGATGCCAGAGCCTGGCTGAAGAGATTTTCTCGGTTGGTACCAGTTTAAAGTCTGATAATTTTATCTTGTATACCATGCACGAACTGGAGCAATGTTTTATTTAGAGATCTATCTTGCAACAAGGGTGTCAGTTGTTACTATTTTTGCTGTAAAGGAGACTCGGTTACTTTGCATTGCTTTGGTTGTGTCCTTTGCTAAACAATAGTGGCTATATTATAATAATAAAGTTTGCACCAAGGGGCCTTATCTCGAGTTGGAATTTGTTGTATTCATGATTAATTCTTCTTTTAATGTGCACATGTAATTAGATAATTTCACTGCAATGAACGCATTTCCATTAAGATCATAATTTCGTTTTCTATTTTGTAGCCACCAGAGGGCAGAAAGACTCCAAACCAAGTGAAATGTCCTGCAGTCACAGCTAATTAGTTTGTCACCCACTAACACATTCCAGCAATCCTATTGTAGTCATACATATATGACTGGAATTAAGTGAGGTTAATTGTGATCTGACTGTCTTTGTCAGATTTATGTTCACTGGTCTTTAAATACCAAGTCTAGGCGTATTAGTTTGAAATGGCTGCTTTGGATTTTAAATTGTTGACGACACCAGTGGGATTAAATTAAAAAACGTTATAAATGTCTGGTCGTTTTGCTTCAGTTTATGCCCAGTTTGAGTTCCAGATCATGTATGCTAAATTCCAACCAGCCAAGCTGGGAATGTACATGTATCCACATGTATTCATTTTTGTATTTGCGTGTATGTGCAGGATGCATTCAGTCTATTGGCGTACTCCGACCCGTGGAGTTGCCCCGTTGGCCAGCAGTTAGATCCCACGCAGAGAGAATCACTCTGCTCTGCCCTCAACAGTGCCATACTGGGTAAAGATCACTCACACACACACACACACACACACACACACACACACACACTCACTCACTGTGTTGCACTGTCATATGTTTTTCAAACCACTTTGAAATAAGAAAAATAAGCCCTGATGTATACAACCGTACAGTGAGCATGCACTAATCCAACCTTTTAAATTGCGAAGAAAGGCAAAAATACCAATAAGATGAGGGTCATCCTTTGTTCCGCATTATCTCTTTTAAGATGCACCCCAAAAGAACCCCAAACGTGTTGTTGTGGCCCCCCCTGATTTAGTTTTTTTTCTTCTCTAGAGTCCCAAAATCTGCCCAAGCAGCCTCCTCTGATGTTAGCATTGGGCCAGGCCACAGAGTGTGTTCAGCTCATGGCCCGAGTCCGGTCTGGTTCCTGCTCTTTTGCCAGAGTAGACAACTTTTTGCACTAGCCCTGGTCCAGGTGAGTGAGCTATGGTCATTATGATATACAGACCAGCAGTCAGTTGTTTGTGAAAAAAATATGTTTTTTTTTGTGAAACCTGTCCCCAAATTGAGTAGATGGTTAGCATTAAGTATCAGTTTAAGTACAGATATTATCTTGTGAATCTACATCTCTTCTGATACAAGTGGTTATTATTCAGGTTAAAACAAATCAAGTTTTTATGGTGATTGTATTGTGAATATCTTTTTAAGATAAGGAAACTATGCTTTACCTTTTTGAATGAGGCACAGTGTTAGTCAGTCACAGCTTTCGATCATGTTTGTGGGTAGCTCTCGTCATTAAAACTGACTGATTCTTACATTGATGTTTTCCAAAATCATTGAAAAGGTTACACAGTTTGGCTCTTGTTATTTTATATCGCAAATTCCATATCTTGTGTGTCCTGTATATAGGTTTAGTTTCATTCACCCATTACCTTGCTTAGACGATTACCTATCTCTTCGCAGGTTAAGGTTTAGTAGCACTGAGAGAAGGCATGTCCAGCAGGTAGTTGTCATGGCGACGGAGGAAAGAGCATGCATGTGACTGGTGTGTTTGGCTGTCCGTCAGACCGAGTCGGTGGCACAGACAGAGGAGCAGAGGAGTGTGAGAAGAGAGAAGAAGGCTTCGTTTTAATTTAGTATTATCAAAGAAATGTGTGACACTATTTAAAGATTAATTCATTATTATTCTGTTTATCTAGCCTTTTTTTTGTTCTTTTTTGTTGGTTTGTTGTGCTCATCCTGGACAAAACAAATTGTTATACCCCTTTTTATTTTTTTCTTTATGTTTTAATGGGTGGATTTTGTTTCCCTACGATCAGTATTTTACTCTTATTGTTGTTGTTCACCATATCACAGACCACAATAACCATAGCTGGCTGCCATGGTGACCCTTATAACTGCAGACAATCTTAACAAAATTTGAGTGGTATTAGATAATTTTTAATAAGATGTAGAGGACATAGACTCTGTATTACACCCTTTTATTCCCCTGAAATGTGCCCTTGGGATATAAAAGAGTGAACCAATTACTCGTCTGCATGAAAAACACCTTTAATTGTATAGAGCAGATCGTTTGTGGTGGTCATGGCTGTTACTGCACATTAGTACACACTAACACTGATACAAAATTGAGTGATGAAAGACAACTGTAGGCCATCAATCATTCTGCGAAGTTGGAAATCTAAATTTGGTTGCTGTGTTTCATTTCCAGAACTTTTCTATGTTGTAGTTATGTAAGTTCATTGGGAATAAAATAATAACGGAGGGAGCTTTGTTGCGGACACTGCCGACGATTAGACATGATATTGAAATGGTAGAGGTAATGTAACTACCACAGTAGCATCCAAAGAGTGATGTGCTGTAGTTGGCAGAGCTCAGTCCCAACACCTGCTCTCAGAACGGAGCCTTACACGGTTATCATGATCATTTGGTGCCAGCCTCAAATCAGTGGCAAAGGCAGAATATTGAGCACATTGTGTGTGAGTGGGTGGAAGTCAAGCCACCCCAGGGTTGTTGTTTTTTTTCCCGTAAAAAATAAAAACCATGCCCACAGTCTGCCCTGCTCTGTACATGTGCTGCCACAATCAGAACTTCTAATGAAGAGATTAAGTCATTTGCCAAACAGGAACGTTTTTCGTATTAGTCCGAATTTATTTAAATTATTTCATTTTTTCTAAGGTCGTGAAAACCAGTTCTGTTTATTGGGAAAATGTTTTTTTTCTTTCTCGAACAGACCACTCCGTTTCTCCTTCAACCATACACTTCCCTATGTTCTCTCTGCTACTGTATAGAAGGACATTGTCAAGTCTACTTTATTTATCGATTGTTGCCACAAGAATCCCAGATTCTGTTACTTTGTACAATAATGGGCAAAGAGGATGTTGTTTTTGTTCATGTTTGCTGCTGGCCACTGTGAGATCCCCCCCCACACACATACATACACATTTAACCTCTAGCTACGCTGTTAGTTGAGTAAAATGTGAGCTATTTAACCTTAATTGAGTGACCCAACTATGTCATTTAGATGGTGGTACTACTAGCTAGTACAGTTTGACTGATTTGCCCAGCCAGTTAGTTAACCCACAATGGTTGGTAAAACTAGCTTGGCTAGCTTGTGAGCAGAAGCGATAATGTCAAGGGCAGCAGTTAGCATTAGCTGGATGACTTTCTAAGCTAAGATTCTGAAAATGTTTCTCTGAGAAAGTCACACAAGTCTGTGAAGAACATGAACACACTAATATATAGTCCCACAGGACTAACTCACAGTGAGTTTGATCAGTTATTTATTTAGAATGTTAAATAATTCTATCTTGAGGACATTATATTAAAAGTAAATTTCAGACTCCACTTATGTGTATTTTTAATTGGATTTTGTTTAATAAGTTTCTTTTTTTATTGCTCCCTCCCCCACTACTAAATAGAAATTTTGTTTTACACAACACTTTTCTACCAAATGGCAATGACTTGTTCTCTGACTTGTGGCAGACTGTTAGTCTGGCTGGTTCGTGACCTGTGACCTTTGATGTGGCTCATGATTTCACCCTGAGGTTTATGTTTCCATTCATGAGGGAAATCAAGTCTATGGTAAAGAATATGGATACATTTTGGCGACGCACGTATGCAGTGTGGGGTTAACAACATGTGGTCAAACTTTATACCAAGGTGTTTTTTGTTTTTTTTCTTCTTTTTACACTCACCGTCTGCTATAATAGGACCTACTCTAAAAACTATACATACAGTACACACCTGACCTGTACTTCTACATCTGTAAAAGACTTCTGTTACATACACAAACACACACACACACACTCAGACACACATATTGAAAGAACAACCTCTGCTGCATACCTGTAGGGAACAAGTCTCCCAGCTGTCCTATGTGTTTTTGCCTGGGCTGTGTCTCAGCACGGTTCCATGCAACCTTCCTCCTCCCTGCTTAGAGCTATTGAATTGTTTCATTGGTTGTTTTTAGGAAAGATGGGATGTGAGGGCCCTAAAGGCCTCTGAAGCCACATGGACTTATTCTGGACAGGCTGCAGAGATTAATTTAGGCATTGCAGACAAGCTGTGAACAGCTGACTTCCATCATGCTTTTAATTTCATATTTTGACTTTTGAGTTTGAGGAAAAAGAACAACAAAAAAATAAAATTGTGAGTTGAGTTATTCTCTACTTAGCATGACTTTTAAAATCTTTAAAATGATGTAAAAAAAAAATGAAAAATTATAATAGAAAAAAATACCTATGTACTGGAAACATGTTAAAGAAGAAATATTGTATTCTGTTTAATTTTGACAGACTTATTTTTATTAAAATACACCAATAAGCATATGACTGATCTCCTGTCGTGATTTGGTATGTTTTTATTTGTTATGTATTCAATTAATTTCCTCCCATGAGCAAAGTGGATCAGAGATGACAAAATGCTTAATGGCCATATAAATGACCTGTTAATGCAGCATTCTTGCATGCTGGACACAAATAGAAACTACTGAAATGTTGTAGCAACAAATTATCTAAATTAGAAGCAGGCCACAAATTATGACAACTAGTGAACCATATAAGCAATGCAAAGCAATTCATTTGAGTAAATAAACACACTGTTATGGTACCCTCCCCTGTTTGTGTGTCTAACTGAGTGTGTACCTGCTTTTGAATGCATAAAAGCCTTCGTTGCCCGACCAGCAGGATTGGCTCCAACCATGAGAGGCACGTCTCCATGTTCCTCCCTCAGCTGCCAACGCAATATGTATTTTCCAGAAATGGCATGCTCCTCAGTAGCTCCTGCTACTCACAGCTGTTTTTCAGTGTTTGTACAGCAGAGGGCATAAGAAGACTGAATAATTCATAAACCACTGAGACAACAGTATTTATTTTTATTCTTATTCTTATTGGGTTCAGAGTGGACAGCGTACTAAGAATTTCAATGCACATCTAGTGTATACTTCACAATAAATACTTGAATCGTGAATTAGATATCGTATTTCAGTAGTAAACCAATCGCCTGTTTAATGGTTTCCCAATTTACAGATATTCCCATGCAATTACCATAACCTCAAGATAACAATATATTTAAAAAATGCTAAAATCAACAAAGTTAGAACAAGAGGAAGCATGTTCCTCTTGTTAAATCTGATCACTATTTTTTTATTCTATTCTTACGACATGTTCATTCATGTGTGGCAGCCTAATAAAATGTCTACCTGTAGAATTGGCATCAACTCCATTCCCTGTTGATTATGACACAAGCCAGTCTGTCTGTCTATGAGTGGACCAATATGATGCCCTCCAATGTTTATAATGTTCCTCTTGCACTGGCAGTGATTCTCTAGTTATAATTTATTATTCAGAAATTTGGCATTTCATTACTAAAGCTACCGGCATTTCCCACCTGTGCCATGGCCATAAACCAATGTTATTTTTATAATTATTAGTAAACTCGATGAGCTTCACATTAACATGTGGACATAATGTGTCACTTAACAAATCTCATACTAGTTTTTGCAAAGCACAATCTTACTTTTAAAATAAAAACAAATATTTTATAGAGTAATTGAATGTGTTTCTTCCTGTACCTTAGGCTATTTGTTGTCAAGGCTGGGTAAAGAGGAGTGGGTGCATGTTCTCTAAATGGTCTGAAGGGGTATGTGTCCTTGTAACAAAATAAATATAAAATTGTATAAAAACACGCAAACAAGTGCAATTTTGATTCTGTGGCATTTCTTGGTACATTTTGTGGAAATGTGTTTTCTTTTTAAACAAAATAAAACCAATGAAGAGGGTTAGTCACGTGTTCATGAGACTGTTGCAGAGCTAGGAAAGGGGGAAAAGAAGGGGAAAAATTATGTTGAGGGGTTAAAAACAAGCAATAAACAATGAATGTGTCATCTGTATCTAAAAGGCCTCAGAGCATTTTGATTGTGCTCTCCCATGCACGCACACACACAGCAGCAGCACAACAACTCCCAGTTGAGTGAAACAGTAATACAAGCCCATCGTCGAGAGGTTAGTGGTTCAAACGTGTGCTTAAAAATTCACTCGGAGCATTGTTAAATCCCCTCTCTGGTGCAGGTGGATAGCTGAGCCTGTAATTATGCACAAGGTGAGAGTGGTGGGCTACCACTGCCAGTGTCGCAGCCAATGAATTTTCAACATCATATATTACGCCCTCGAGGCCCCATAGACATCCTTGCAGTGCTGAGAGACCTCTGGCCTTCAGAATTGGGATGGAACATTCATTGTGGTTGCTATGGTACATGTTTGTCACCATGGCAACCCGTTACCACGTTCTCAAAGCGAGGGGGGTGGGGTGAGGGTGGGGTGTAAATAACCCACACCCACTCCTTTTGCCCCATCGCTATGATGCATATTCATAGCCACATGCGAGTCATTAGGGACATGTTTTATTAGTCTACCCACCAATCTATAATTTTTCTATCCATCCATCCTTCTATCCTTTTTGGCTTGAATAAATAGTAATTACTCTGAGGCCAGTTGAAGGATGCATCCTCCGCCTGCACTCAGCCAGATTGTAATGGGTTCATAAGCGTTGCTGATTGAATTGATTGCCACAGTTGGAGTCTGGCTGAGATGTACAATGGAGGAACATACAGAGCGCAGAACATTAATCAGCTCACGCGAACGGGCAACAGGCTCTCATTTTATTTCAGGTACAGCTGAAAATGTACACAGTACAAGTCATGTGCAGGAGACAACAGCAAGGAAAGAGACACTGTTTCTGTTTTTCTTTGGGTTAAACAGATTTTTTATTATAGTTCGGCCATATTTACAGGGGTTGTATATACTTACATAGTATATATGTTTTTTTTCGGTTCAGAAAATAACATACAGATACATTGATCAGGAAGAAAATTGACGCCACCTACCTTTACATATCCTGTGAAACATGTGAGTAGGGGGGGGTTAAATAGAGTCATCATTATAATAATATACAACTTTTTGTATTTCTCTCAGGAATGTGTTCTGTTACAGCCATTAAATGTGTTTACACTGATGATTTATCGTTCTAGAAAGCAGTTTGGATTGTGGTCCAATTACAGCTGCCGTGATTACTTATTCGTAACAGCTCAAAGAGAGTTTTCGGCCCCTACTGATTTAAAATTTTAGTTCGTTTTGGTGGTACCCCAGGTGACCACCACTATCGCTAAATTAACCATGAACTGAAATGTTGCAGATAATCACTTTCATATCTCATTCAGTTTGTGAAACAGGCCTCAACAAAATACATGTACGTGTATGTGATCAAGTCAAAAAGGCATATACCATAGACCATATTTGGTCTCAGGGGATCTGATTATAATTGTATCCTGTAGCCACAGGATGGGATGTTGCAAGTCAAAAAAGAGAGGCAAGTGCAGCCAAAGCAGAAGAGAGAAAGGATGCGCAGGTGTGACTCAGTGAGGTAGACTGTGACTTGTTGTCAAGAACATGAGTTTACAACAACAAAATCACTAGTCTTCCACAATGTGTCACACTTTGTTGATTTTTGCACTGGACCTTTGTAGACATGGATCGAATGTTTTAGTTTCTATTTTATTGCAGTAGTTTGTCAAAAGTTAAAAATCAGTCAGAATTTGAAAACATTCTGTGGATGTGGATTATTACTTAATATTGTAAAGTTAGTGTACGAAAATAGTGTAAAAAATAAGATATATTGGATATACATTCATAGATAAAGACATTATTACTGATGACAATACAGACCAAATGCCAATAGCATAAACCAACACAAGAATTTCCACAAAACGTTTGACATGGTACAATGACCAGCCCTAATATGTTGCACTTTATTTCATTGCACTACATGAATCACAATTACTTTACTTGTTCATATAGGACATGAATGCCGAGAGGCACCCCCTTTGCATGTGTTGATGCAAACAAGAGAACGTGGAAAAATATATCACGGGAGAGATGACGCAAACTTAATTAATACATTTAGCAGAGCATCTCCACTGCCTTGGAGCTGGTAATAATGCACTGATAACGGAAACAAACATGCGAAAATACAAGGAGAGAGAGAGATAACTGAAGAGCTGTTTTAATAAGAGGAGCGTAAAAGGACACAAGTTTAATCTCCTAGAATTGGATCCGTAAAGCTCTGCCAATAAGGTTGGATCTATGCAGGATAAATAAAAGAAAGGTAATAAAAAGTGGGTAATATAGAGGAGGAGAGTAAAGTATAGAAAATGAAGGAAATTATATATAGTAGGATAAGATAAGAGAGGGAAAAGGGGGAGAGGAAACTGAGGAGAAGAGGGAAAACAAGGAAAAGGAATGATCGATCAAATTGGAAAAGAAGAGAACCATCCAGGGAGAAAAAAAATGTAAAAGGGAAAAAGAAATCAAAAAAAGATGAGGAGAGAGAAAGTGTCGAAAACTAGGAGAAATGAGTGCAGACAAAAACGAAAGACAAGGAAAAGGATGTAAAAAAGTGAGGGAGAAAAAGAGGTAAAGGGGAAATGTAAAGTAAAGAGTGAGAATGAAGTGGAGCGATACCTGTTTTCCTGTTTGGCAGTTGTCTCTTTTTTCAGTCAAACATCACAACACTATTAGTGGCTGCGGGGTTATGTTTTGAATGACAAATATCCTGTAAATGAATGATAATGGCTTGTTTAGCTGAAGCCCGCCTACAGCGCCTCTGCTCCATTCTATTTCCTGTTAATATCGCTGGCTTCAGCCTTGCTGACCTCTCTGCCGTTCTTCTATTTCTATTAATGTTTAATTCTACGCAAACGGCCCCATGCCCTGACCGACATGGCTTTCCCACCTCATTACTGCCCTGGAGCAGAAGGAACAAAAAATGTTTCGGGCTACTCATTTTTCTGAAATGTGTTTTTAGATATGGATTTAGTACGATGTTCCTTCATCATTTGGTTCGTCTGCCCTGTGAAGCCTTGGTGAATTATTAACTGCAGCCACTGAGGTAAAGATGTGAGACCTCTTCTTTAATGGCAGCCATCTTCCCCGGCCTCATGGTTTTATTGGTTTTATTGTGGCGCAGAAGTCACAAGGCTGAAGCTGAACAGAAAGCAGGAGAGACGTAATGTTTGTAAAAGGGTTGAGTTTTTCGTTTTTTCTCTATCTATTTTTTTAACCTTGTCTGTCAGGGCAACCATGTGTAGTCTGCAGTGAAAACACACACTGCTTGCTGATCTCAACAATGGTCTGCGACACGGTGACATTTGAAAGTAGATGAAATGACCAGCAGGGTCGGGGAGTGCTGCTTCAGGTCTTAAGTGCTCTTAAGACCTGAAAAGAACACACACCACAAACATCTGTGTGCGCACGTAAGCACACACGCAGCTCTTTAGGACCTCAATGCCTGCTTCAATACCTTCCCATTCATATGCCCGCTCTCTGGGTGCTCTGCTCCGCGGAGCCTTTCAGGTCCTGGTTGGGGTTGTGGCACTATGGCATCCAATCAAATCCAAGTCTAAAGCCCATTAAAGAGTAGGACTAAGGGCTGTTGAGCTGTTGAAGGTATAATTTAAAATCCCTATATTACTACAGATGGAGGAAAAACTTTATATCTTGAGGAAGTAGCCCTCCCCCCACCAGGATTTAAATAACACATTCCTATTTTTCCCATGACAGGGATGATTGATGTCTGAAATCACACAACTGGATAAGTGGATGCCTCTGGTTTGCCTATTAAAATACACAGAAGAAGATTGTGGTGGGTTTAGAGCGTAGAAGAACTCGCCCGAGCCTGTGATTCACAAGCTTAAAAGCATGTGATTACTGTAAAATTACAGCTTTTCCGCGAGAACAATACTGTTTCCTCGACACCAAAAAAAAAGTGCAAAATCCTGAGTTTCAACTTTAATTGATTTTCACATCCTAAACGCTAACCAGCGGAGGTTGTGGTGTTTCTGAACGGTACTTCCACAAATCATTTGCCAGCCAAAGACTATGTGTAGCACCTCTTTGTGGGTACGCAGCATGCTTCTTCCTACGTTTAATTTGTTTAAGTCTGGCACTGTCCAATTTTTTAGTTAACAAATCAAATCCTAAAACAAAACCATCAAGTGTTGCCTGTTTTAGCCTATTAAAGCCTGATTTTTCTTTTACAGCTCTATGTTGTATAAACCATCAGAACAAATGAATTTGTAACACATCAACTGGACCGACATATCACTTCATTTTGAGAAACATGGACCTAAAGGTTTATTTTTGTTTCGACACATTTCGTCACCAAAACACACTTTTCCTTAAAATTACGTTTTGTTTTAAGGCAAAGCATGTAGTGGTGTGAAAATAAATGGGACTTTATATAATCCATCATATAATCAGCAGAAAAAACGGAAAATCTTCTGGTGAAGTACTTCCCTGTCCTTAATGCTGCTGCAGCTTTAAACACTAATCTTATCATGTTGAGGTGAACTCGCATAGACCCGACTTTGAGTTGCTCTCTTTGAAGAGAGGCTACTGTTTCAGCCAACAATGCTCGGAATGACATCTGCCTTGGCTGGCTCCGCACCGTGGCATTACACATTCTCTGTGTGAGGGGCAGCCTGCCTGGGTTAGCATGCACAATGCCAAGGCAACGGTGAGGCCGCATTGTGCGGGTCACAGCACTGATCAGGAGAGTGACAGCATACGGCCAGCTATGAGCTCATTAGACCCCTTTTTTTCTCCCTCTGTCTCTCTCTCTCGCTCTCTTTTCTCTCTCTGTCACTCTCACTGGCTTGCAAGCGTGCCCCTCAGTACTCATTAATGTCCAGCGTCAGCCCCTGAGTTACAGGTATTAGCGGAGGAACATTGGAGATCACCACACAAGGACATGACGGGTTAAAAACCATGAACCACTCTCACCCCCCACACACCCAGTCTGCTTCTAATTTTCACATTAGAAAAGCATATTAAGAATTAATGGGCTCCCTGTAGTCCAAAGAACTCACAGGCCCTGGTTATTCCTATCTCCCATTTCTTTCTGGAGCACTCAGGTCACTGCATGTACTCTGACATGTGCGGGGGGAAAGTGCAGAGGGTGAGAGTTTGGGACTATTATTCCCCCAGCTCTGGTCCGACAATTACGGTCTGCCAGCTGTATGGTTCGATGTCGTTAGAGCAGGCTAAGTTAGCACTTCACTTTAGGATGAAGGTCCTTTCACTCGGAGCCAAAGTGGGAAGACAGCAGCGTTCACAATGAAGCTGACAGGGTGTTCAAGGAGAGTCGTCTCTCATTTCTGTTCTGGTAATGTTCTATATGAGACCATTGTTCAATTAGGTTGTCAAGGCCAGTTAGTGGAAGGTAATTCTAATACAGAGAAGGAGGGGGGGATCCCTTTATCATGCTCCATCATCCAATGTGAACAATTTCCCTCCACGTATAATAAATGATTAGTTCATGGCGATGAATTCAAATATGTTAAGATTTCATGCTAATGACAAAGAGGTCTCTCCAGAGCCATGGGAGTTTAGATCACTGCATGCTGCCACTTCATATGGTCAAGGCTCGCAAATGTGGCAATGATGAAGAAGCCTTGCACTAAAGTGATGCTGCTTGCACCGCATGACACAACAGGGGGTGGACAACGCAACCCGTGACATGATGCGCTCTAAACCTAGTGTCATTGCGAATGAGATCCTCGCACAGCACCGAGCGTTACAGGTTTCCCTGAGGCAGAATTTAATGTCGGTGCTGTATCAAAGCTGATTTATTTGCAGCCCAGACGGCTTCCCAGCTCGTACTCACATTCCTTCTTTTCGAACTATGTTTGTGCATCTGTGACCATTTGAATTGAAACTCAAATCAAGATCATTTAAATAGCAGCAACAACAATTATTGTATTATTACTTGGTTGGCCGAGACATTTCATTTTATCGCCTACTTCTTTTCAATATATCATTTATTCATTTAATTTTCTGCAAAGGCTGTATGCAGGATGTTATGTCTGAATGGCAGAACCTTGATGCTTGTTTTATATGTTGTATGTACCTGGTTGACCTTCACTGGTAAAACCCAAATGCTAAAAGGCCAAAATGGGTAAATAAGCTTCGGTTGAACAGGTAGCAAGAACACCAGGGGCCATGTGATCATATCCTGACTAGAAAACATATTACAAAGTATCTGTCTGACATTTTTGCAGCCTTGATTGTTGTGGATTTAATTATAGGAATCAATAAGGAAAATAGGATTGAACCAGGTAATCCGAATACATCCTCTGCCCCTCTCCTCTCCTCGTAGTTTGTTCATTCCTTTATGTCGCCTTGTTCTCTGCCTTCAGTCAACACTTTATTCCTTTTTTCCTCTACTTCCTTACTTTCCTTTTCTTTTATCTATTTCACTGATTCTCTTTTCTATTTTTTTTAAAACGTTGAACCTTTTCCCCGTCTTTCCTATTCTTCCCTTCCCTTTCCTCCCCCTTTGTCTTTCATCACCCCTCTTTTTCTATAGCATTTTCTCCCTTTTGTCTCTACTTTCCTCAGCTCTTCTCCGCTTTCCTTTCTTCCTCCCTCTGTCCTTCTTCACACTCCCACACCCTATAACCCACCCTCCCTTCTCAACCCTCTCACCTCATCCACAGTTCCTGTCCTCCCACTTCCTGCTCAACCTGCTCGTATTGATTGTGTGTTAGTGAATTTGGAGCTGTGGGGAGCATGGTGTAAGGATAATGGCCACTGAGCTGAAGTGCACAGAGACAGACGTGGCTGCTTTCTGCACAGCATGGTGGTCATTTCTGGGTCATTTATCTGACACCCCAACAACGCCTCATCACAACCACCACCTCTACCACATAGACTTTCCCGCTCCTCCTAACTAACCTCTTTCTCTTTTTTATTTCATTTTTGCCTTTTACCATTTTCTCTTGACCTTCAGGTTCTCTCTAAAACCATGCAGGGCTGCAGTCAGAGAGACAACAGACCATGAAAAGTCGCTGTGGGCTGATCATTAGTTGTGCACTGTGCTTGACTTCAATTAGCCTGCAGAGACACTGCGCTGCAGCCATGTGCAGTGAGAACATGTAGTCAGCTCTCACATTCACAGTTAGATTTAAGATCTGCCACAAAGCAACTGTCAAATTAGAAGGACAGATTCAGATTTTAAGTTTGATATGGTTGCTTTCAGTTCATGAGCCTGGAGAGGGTCTTTGGTAGAAATGACTGTGTGAAAATCAAAGATAAACTACCATTACAAATATTGTAATGAAGCATTACATAATAACGATAACATTAATATGATGATAATTACAACTAACAGTAATGATTATAGCTTAACTCAATAAAAGCAAGAAAAGTTATTTCTATTTTCCAGATGCAGTCAGTGTGTCTTTTGATTCTCATTTCATTTGATGAAGTGAAGCTTCAAATAAATCTGATTGTACCTACAAAGTCAACTATATATGTTATCTGCATTTCTGCTATTATTGTATATATAAAAAAAAATCATGAGTGTAAATGTCACTGAGCACAGTGAGAGTTGATGAGGAGGAGGAGGGAAAATATGTGCAGCAGGCAAAATGGCATGTTGAAGACATGAGGACAAGAAATTGATGGCGTGACTGAAAAAAAGGAAAATATAATTTAAAAAAGACAAGCGCAGAGATTGAATGAGACCAGAGAGAGCCAAACTGCGCTTAAGCAGAAGAGACAAATCTGGGACTATCAACAATGGTGACAGCAGATGATGATTGTTGGTAATGTATGTGTGTTCGCATGTGTATATAGAGGGGGGCAATCATGTATAACTCCCACCTTCTCTCACCCTCCCATTCTCTCTCTCTTTTTCTCTCTCTCTACCCCCTATGGCGGCCCTGATGGGACATAGCCTTTCATTTGCTCATTGCGGTAATTGGTGTATGTGAGGGGGAGGTACATGTGTTCAGCTCCCCCCCTGCGTCTGTCATAGAATTAGAAAATGAAATTCTCTGAAGAGCAGTGGGCCTCTGCCTCCCTCATCCAAGATGACACATTTTCATTATTCGATCAGTGACGGAACAGATTTCTCTGTCCTGTGGCCCTCCGCATACATTATTATTTGCTGAACATAATTTATATTGTAATGAATTTTGAAAAGTACATTCAATCAAATTGATGTTTAATTAATAGCCTCAGCAATTATGTCATCTTTTGCTAAAGGTTATTCTCAGCTAGGATGGGAACAATAAATGATAACATCTCTTTACAATTGAAAATAGTGTTCAAATTGGTTTACAAATTAATTAGCCCTATAGAGTGAATGGGAAATGAAGTCCATTTGTCACTCAAGCACAAAACAATATAATCAATTTATTGAGCGATTTTCAGAATAAATAGAAATTGCTGGTGCAAATCCAAACTTTGTGGAGTCTGAAATGTAATTTAGTTCATTATTGAGACTTCGTTTACATGAATTACTCAGCCACAAAATGAAGATCGGAAGGAAAAAAGGTTGTACAAGTAAATTGTAATGAGAGGATGCGAATGCTTAAATTGATGCTAATAATTATTTTTAACAACTATATATATAATATTAATACCTTCCTAGTTCTTCAATAAAACTTAAAAAATACATTCATGTAGCATATTGCATTTAAGGCACATCTATACACATGACGAATGACGAATCTACAAACAACATATTGGTTCTGTTGTATCTTGTAAACAAATAAATGTAGCAAATTTTAAATGAATCATGTGAATCAGAGATAATAGAGTTAATAGCTACTTGCTTAAACTAGGCTAGAATTTGTTATCTTTTGTTGCGTTTTTGCTCATTATGATCATAAGGTATTGGAGCATCAATGATAATCATTGGTCAGTGACAGGAAACAAGAATTTAGTTTTTTTCACTACTACGTAGCACCAACTTCATCTCGTTAATTGAAAAAATCCATGCCATCAGACCTCGCCGTTAGTCAATTTGAACCAATATATATAGTAAATACATTTTGTTTAAAATACTGCATATTTCATGAATAAACTTTCCGGTAAAGAAAATATTGCTTGATTTGACACTATCATTCTCTCAGATCTAATACCGTTTTTCAAAATAAGAGAAACTACTGCTTTAAAAATACTACAAATCAATGCCAGGGTGAATATTTTCTTATTAATACAGAGATCAAACATACTAAAAAGATTAAGCAAAGCACTTTGCCAAAGTAATCTTTAAGAAAAGATTGGAATTTTAAATATAAATTAAACCATTTGGCAGCCTGAGCAAGAGGGAATGAAAGCCTTTCTGATCTCCAGTCATAGTTGGAGAATTGCTGAGGGGGAGAACAGAGAAAACAGCTAGAGCACCGACCTCTCACTGAGGGAGCATCCTGTACATGGCGGACTGAGAAGAGGGCTCGTCACGGGGGGGGGGGGGGGGGGGGGGGGAGAG
>JAFBJU010000125.1:573061-600561 GCA_016785305.1 Colistium nudipinnis
GGGGTGACACAAGAGAGGTGGGGGAGGGCGGAGATTGGCCGCTGCTGGAGGAACAGCAGGGAAGGTGAGGCGGAGAGGTGAGGGGAGCACTTGAGCGCTCAGTTTATTGGGTTTGGGTTAGGATCACGAGGGGAGAGAACAGAAGAAATCCAGGGAGAGGAGCTGGGGGGGAAAGAGGAGGAAGGGGTGCCTTGTTGAGGGAGGTGAGATGAGGGAAGTGGTGTAGGAGAGGTGTGAGTTATAGGAAAGAAAGGGGGGCGTGAAAGCGAGAGAAAAGGAAAGGTGCAATATACGGAGTAAAGCTGAAATAAGCGACATATGGAAAAGGTGAACAGGAGGCAGCGAGAGGTGCCACACATGGAAGAAAACACAATATGACAAAGAAATATATTATGAAACAATTGCTTTTTGTGCAATTCCAACCTAATGAATCAGATCAGCTCAGGCGTGAATACACCCTGAAGTTCAGATCTCATCAGCATGTTGTAACCGTGCACACGGATGTAAACTCACAAAAGGGCGACTCTAAAATGCGACCCACTTGTCAATATGGATTTATGAGGGGGTGCTTGTAGACTGAAAAGATGACTGAACAAGGCCTAATGGCTTCCTGTCAATATTAATTATCTCGGAAATCTTAAAAGAGGAATTGATGTGCAAAGTCAACTTTGGGAGAGAAAGCCAAATTGGGAAATGCACATGCAGTGTAAAGGAGTTCACTTTTTAATCAGGTCAGAAAGTCAGATGCAGCTCTACTCTGAATCCACTCTGAACGTGGAGAGGAAGTTTAAGAGGAAAGGGCACATTTTGTAAGAAAGCTTAGGTGTGTCCTTTCAGGTTTATTAGATAGGATATGTCGCAGGAGAGGTGGGGGGAGGTGTACCAAAAGTCAGATTGGACGAAGAGACACGGTGGGTACGTGCCTTATCGACAGCAGGGTGCCTAAAAAGGACATGGGGCTAAGGTAAGTCACTGGAGGATGGAGAAATAGGTCGGGGGAAGAATAGGACAACAGCTGCAGTGGTATAGAAGCTAGTGTGGGGAGGTGGAAAGGTGAGGATGATGATGAAGGTGAAAGGCTGAGGCTGCCAATACCATCATGGGATGGCAATGACCGATGGTCATCTGAGAGGTATTTAGCCTATATAAACAGTTGTATTCACAGAGTCTGAAAGAGGACTTTGATATTTAGTAGAAAACTGTAATCTAAGCCGAAGGCATTTAAAAGGCGGGTAATCTCTTATGGTTGACGTTACTAAGACACATCACAGGGACTTGTTGAATCCAGTATTTTTAAATCTTCTCTCGTCTGCATGACTTAGAAGTCAGCACAGCTGCTTCGACTTTGATCATCAAAGAAATTTCTCTCATGCAAGTTGTTGCATGTCCCCACAATGTCACTGCTTTGACATGTCTTATTAGGAATGGCACAGGTACTTTTGATGCCAGTGACACATGAATTAAATTATTTGCATGTGAAGTTTTCCTACTGTGGCATATCAAAATGTTTTTTGTTTAAAAGGGCCTATGTATCAACTCCTCAATCCTGACATAACACCACTGAGTAGCAACTTCACAAGGTGATGGTCACCTAAATAACCTCTTTTCTCATATAAAAAATGTCCTCTATTTAAATAACTAAACATCCCACTGTCCACAAGGACAACAAGAGCACCAGCACACACACACACACACACGCACAAACACACCAGATTAGACTAGGACATCAAGAAAATGTTTCTTGTGCTCCTGCTGATTTTCACCAATACGGACAAGCACCTGTGCGCTGTCTACAACAAAGGTTCCTGGCAACAGTTGTCAAGGAGAGACATCTTCAGGATGTGCACCTGTTTGATCTGCTGGGACCCTCTGTGATAAGTGGCCCCGGTAACCATGGAGATTAGAATATGGGATGGATCCATGTGGCTCTATTGACTGACCTTGGATTGTAAATGCACAAGTGGGGACACACATAGATTCACACAAACTTAAGGAACACACGTCATGCTTGAAGGAGTACTTCCACACACATACAAATGTGCGTGCACGCACACACATACGCACTAAAAAAATAAACCAGCACATCTGCTCTGTAAGAAACAGTCTAGAAAGAAGAGATAATCATACAAACCCCTTAAAGGCCTACATATAACAAGGCAGGGAATATTCTCGGAGAGTGCCGAGTCTCACACTTGCATGCACAAACGAAACAGACTCATTTACATACGGAGAAACATGTAAAAAAGGTTTCGCATTGAAAAAAAGAAATAAAATAAAATTCATGCACGTGGGCAGACTGCAAACATTCCAATCCGAGAAACAACACAATGCAGCGTGTAGAGAAAAAATAGGCGGCAGATGGCCGACATGCTGACAGTTACTCACAGTGTGCAGGTGGACGAAGAAGTGTTTTGCCTCTCGCTATAGAACTCTGCATCGACCTTCGAGTGAAAAATGTGAATCATTAACTGCAGTCATCATTCACACAATAACAGGCGCACAAATCTCCACATAGATATACAAAATTGTCAGCACTGTTCCACTTTCCCTAGACTGACAGAGCTGATAGAAGCATGATTATTTGAATGCAAATTAAACACGAGCAATGCTGCATGCGTGAGATACTGTCAACAGTTACCAATTCAGAGCACATGCATTATCGAGGTCTGTAGCATTGTGTAAATGTAAATGAAGCAACAGTCTGTGTTGTCAACAGAGGCCTCGCTGCACAGATTAACCTGTGTTGTTTGATGCAAACATTGTGACGCATATGAACAAATTCTTGCACCTGCGGCCGTGTTCACAGTGCAAAATAATGAGTGCATAAACGTTTCAGTTTGCCCCTGACTAAGGAAGTTAATCAGCAGCTCTTTAATGATATTTGCAATCATGTTGGACGATAATTTAAAATGAAATGTAATTTTTAGGGGCAGACAGACGTGTTTGATACTGATGATCTGCTTGTCATTTTTGATCGGATAAATTATATAGTTGAATGAATAAATAACGTGCTTTTTAGCAAATTACTTTTGACAACATACTCATGCTATGCAGCCAGCCAGCTGTTTGAACAATAGTGAAATAGTGATTCAAAATGGCAGTAGTGCGTAAAATGCAGATCTCGACTCTGACCTTCTGGTGTTCCAGCATGATCCCTTATTTGCATTCATCTGTGTTTTCCTTTATGCTGACAGTACTTTGTAAGTTCCTATGGAATAAATCCTTTCATAACATGCAGAGGAGCAAGCCTCACAGCTTGAATGTTACAGTCTGTCTGAGTGCCCAGCTTTTATTCAATCGTGACTCACAACCTGCATGTCATGAGGGCCGAACAGATCGAGCTTTTTCCTCTACCTGCTCCATTTTTATCAACTTGCCTTTGATGAGACCTATTTTGTCCGCATGGGGAAAAGAGTGTGATTCCGTCCACCGTCAATCAATCAGCAAACACCAATATTCACCCTGTCCTGTGTTTCTTATAAAGAGGGAGTTTAAAGGTGTCAAACTAGAGGAGGAGGTTCACCCAGGCAGCCTCCACAGCCTGAGTGACTTTTTTCAATTGAAATGACTGTCAATCACATACCGTTTGATATCGTCATACACTCACTTGAAATAGTTGATGAACCTTCCTTGGTGTTCCTTACTCATTTCTGATACTCAAGTTTACCATCTGCTATCTGTCTGTTTCAGCTAAATTCCATGAACATGATTTTAGACAGACTGATGCCAAGAAATTATTTTTACAAAAAAAAATTACCAGTAAAAAGTCTCTCAAACGTACCTGTTATTCGCAAAGTTAAAATTCATATTTGAGCGAAAATTACAGTGTTTTTAAGGATAATTAATGACGCTAAGCTCTGTTTTCTTCCCCCGGTGGCTAAAACAATAATGTGACAAGATAATGATTCATCCTGTCAACATTTAATTAAAGTGTCATTTGTTCCTCAAAGTGGTGTGCGTTTTAACCCCTTTCCTTGAGCACGAGGAGTGAAGAGATTAACCTTTCTCCTATTTAAAAAGAAGTAGACTAAAGGTTATTTAGCTATAGCATCTAGCTAACATGGCAAAGTATTTGAATTTATGGTTAATATTGGAATGGTAGTCCGAGTAAAGTCTACGATACATTTTCAGGAAGATTTATGTATTATTAAGAAATTCTAAAGCTGTAAAGTAAGGAGATAAAGATTTAGACACTGACTAGTGTAGAACAGTGACATTGGTCTGCTTAATTTGGCTATATGGGCTATATGAAAACATAAGAATGGGTAAGTTAGTCTTAAAAAATAATCTCCATAGAACACCGTCCTTGTTGGTTTTATAGTTTTTTTTTCCTTCATCTCTCATCCTAAAATGACCCCTCCACCTCCCTCACCTTTCCATCCGCCTCCTTCCCCTTTCCTCCTCTCTACCTTCTATTGAATGAAAAGGCCACATCAAACAATGGATTTAGCCTGCTCCCTAAGTACAAGGAAAGGGAAACAACTGAGGGAGATAGACAGATGAAGCTGGGATGCAAAAGGGGGGGGGCTGGGTGAGAGCAGAGGCACACCATGGAAAAGAAGAAGGAGGATGTCTTTTGACATGTTTCTTTATAATCAAGAAAATATTAAATATTTTGTTCGCTTTAACCATAAGTTTCACATGTCTCCCTAGTGTGGGTCAATGTGTCGTAGTGTTGCATGCCTTAAATTATTACGATTAAGTTCTTATATTATCGAATTATTTCTTATATAAAGAAAAATCTTTCTACAGAGGAGAAACATCTGAGCTTGAATAGTGATTGTGGAATTTTGAGTGAAAAACGATTAAAAGACAAAAGAAAAATGTAACACTTAA
Organism: Colistium nudipinnis; assembly: GCA_016785305.1. Classification (NCBI taxonomy): domain Eukaryota; kingdom Metazoa; phylum Chordata; class Actinopteri; order Pleuronectiformes; family Rhombosoleidae; genus Colistium; species Colistium nudipinnis. The sequence continues at coordinate 577,898 of JAFBJU010000125.1, forward strand.
ACCTGCAAAAAATGTTTTTTGTACCTTTTAGTTCCTATTAATGCGTACATTGTCTGTGTTGTCGGTACAGTGAGTGTAGGATTTTGAATGAATAAAGATCAAAAGGAAAAAAAAGGAATACTAGATGTAATGTTAATCTTAAACATACAAAAAAACTGGAGAGGTGTTTTTTTAACCTTTTAGTTCCTTTTAATGCGTACATTTTCTTTTTGTTGCTCAAACCTGCCAATGTCCCCTCAAAAATGTGCTAAAAATATCACATAACTTGCACAGTGTGTCCCTCCCATCATCAGGTAGCAAAGCAGCAGTTGGGAGTTCTGATGTTCACAAGGCCACACCGGAGAAACATGGACAGCTTGTTTTCATGGCTTTGCGTCAAGGCTTTTGGAAGTCGGGACAGAAAGACATGTGACGCTTTGCCGGGGGAAAGCAGAGAATCATGTCGCTCCGATGCAATGTGAGTGGCTTAGTGGTGACGGAGCGAGAGGAGGCAGGCGGGAGTCGCAGGAGGTTAGTGAGGAACAGAGGGAGGAGGAGGAGCAGAAGGTGCAGGGCAGAGAGTGGGGGAGCGATGTCAGACAGTCTCCCATCAGCGCTGTCACAACCACACACTCAGCTGCTGTCGCCTCTGATTGTGATTGCTGTTCAAACAAGGCCGGCAGCTGCCACAAACATCTCCCGCTTAATATGGCACACGTGAATCCGCACCTATACACACACATGCATATACGCAGTGATACAGCTCAGATGTCACTCTTTGCTGTCCCACTTTATGGCACCCTGTTATCTTTCTTTCTTGTTCTTGCTCGATAATAAGACCGCTGTCTCTGTGATTGCCCTCCCCGTAAAGAAGGGGCGGGGAACCTTTTTCATATCCAGGGCCATTTCGAGTTTTAGAAAATCCTACGAGGCCAAACTAAATAACTTTAATACATTTGAAGACTCAGCCCATTTACCTTTCTTTCATGCTATTCAAACAAAAATCAGCTTTATCTGTGTAACTTTGTTTTACCTCTCTGTTTTTGCCTTTTAAATTGTCTCCACCTCTCATTGCTTTAATGATCACTGCTTTTAATATTGGGTTTTTGTTGATTTTATATTTACTGATGGAAAGCACTTTTAGCACTTTGTGCAATGAATGCACAATGAATACAAGTTTACCAATTTGCTTTAATACACATTTCCCCAGACGCCACACACTAAGCACACTGGCTTGCCTTTTACTTCCACAAAAAAATCATTATTTGTCCTTTTGTCCTAAAAAAAAACGCGACATTCCGCATCAACCTTTCTTTTGGAGAAGAGCGAACCATATAGGGCCCGTAGACCTGAGGTTCCTCACCCCTGCTGTAAAGTATGACAGCTCAGTCTCTCATCATATTGGAATACCTCCTATCAGACACTTTTTCTTCCTGTCATACTTTGGTTTTCATGGTTTTTTTTTATAGCTAAAACATAACTTAATCACAAGCAAGTTTCAAATGAAAAGGAAATATTTGCAGCTTCCAGTTTGTCATCTATAATCACATGCTTATTTTCTCTAGTTTCATTATAAAAATTTATATATTTATGTTTTGTTCAAAACAAAATATCTGAATGCATTGCCTCTAATAAGATGGCCATTTCCAAAGTTTTTTTTCTGTTACTTAAGTAACTGAATTGAACTGATTAGATAAAGAACAATAGCACCCAAATTCCCATTTAAGTCACTTTTAGAAAAACAGCTTGATTCTGAGCCCGTCCATTTAAAATGCTGTGCTTCTGCAAGCATTAACCCAGTGATACACACCGGTTTATTTCAAACACACCGATCGCTGTACTGTACCGAGGGAGTATGCATTTTTATTTGAAATCAAACATTGCAGATTTTAAACAATCTGCTACAATAGTGATCTAGGGCAACAGAAAAAAAATGCATTTATAGCGCATCCTCTCAATTCTATATAATTCTAATTTCTTGTTTTTTACTTTCATCCACACATGTATCGTTCTCTGTTGTGTTTTCCTGCTGTTCAATGCTGATCTGCTTCTCTCTATCTCTCTCTCTCTTTTCTTCTCCTCAGCAGTTGTACATTATGGAGTGGTAACCAGGCAGCATCTCATCGCAATAATTGGAAGAATGTAACGTGCTGTTTGAACACCTGTGAGCACTGAATTTCTCTCATGGCTACAGATTGAATGTGCTCTGTCACACCATTTGCTGTTATGTGCAAGTGTGTGTGTGTGTGTACATGTGGGTGTATGTATGTATGGATCCCTGTGTGAGCCTCACATTGAACCCCCCCTCTTGGATCATGCGAGGGGGACACTCCAGTTTTTTGTGTTGACACCTCAGACCCTGCCAGAAGGAGGCTGCCAGTCATTGACACATAAAAAGGCAATTCACCCAGAATAATTTGGGACTATGACAAAATGATCATGCATGATACATCTTGTCCTTCCCATTCCTCATACACATAATCCTTTTTCAACTCCTCTAATCACTTCTAAAATTCTGAAATATCTCGTAGTAATGCGTTTGCTTGAAGAGGAATGAGACACCATGTAAAAAAAGCTGCTTGTGTATAAGCAAAAATCTCCTGTGAGTTTCAGATTCAGCCGTGGGCGACATCTGGCCAGATGTGTGGAGCTGTCCGCCGCTCTGGTGCTGAAATCACTCTTATTCCACTGTTTAAACACACTTTTTTTCGCGCTTATAAAAGCTGTAATTTTAACACAGCTTTTAATCATGAAAAAAACGTGATTGCTCTAACTCGCACACTAAACTACTAAAAGTGAAATTATTTGCAGTCCAGCAGGAACTTTTTTTTTAAATGTTCTTCATTTTCACCACCGCTCCAGCTGCGTCACACTATGGACAGCTTTGTTAATCTCTCTCTATATTAAATACAGGCCAATTAAGATTTTGACTCCATCGCTGTTTCTCTGCCGAGTGTCCGTAGCCACATACTGATTCAGTTAGAGGGCTACAACATTGAGCTGTTGTTATTTGACCCCAAGGCGCCCACGCTGTCTGTGAGGCGGGGGTATGCTGATAATCCGCCTCGCACCACGCGGCTCTGTCTGCAGGTGGAGCCGAGATATAGGCACTTTTTGTTATCCAATGGTATTATATTGCCATTGTTGTTCATTAAGACACAACCATCTTTCGATCGATAAAGGCACTTAACGCAGGGCGGATGGATCACACACAGCAGGCTGACCCGAACCTTATTTGCGGTGTTGTTTGGAAGAGCTGCTCACATGTCTCTATGAAAAATGTTGCATCAAGATATGTGGCTTTCACATACCTGTAGGTTGCTGGGCACCGTGCAGGCTGCGTCCGCGGTGTCATCACGTCTAAAACACGAGACGGAAAACAGCGAGTTAGGCAGGAAATGATGACGTTCACGTTATTATCTGCCCTGCATTTAATCTTACTTAAATTAATCTTTCACTTTCTCAATTCTAAACTTAATACCTCTCATGTTGCCTTTAGGAGCCCTACCATTTCTTCCCACCCTATGTGTATTGTAACCAAGCGCTAAGGACAGTGCCTTTTTGTACTCCCCGAGTCTTTCAGCTGCTAAAATGCCACAAGCCGTGGATTATTACCTGGCTTCTGCCTGTCGGTCTGTCTGTCGGTCGGTCCGGACGCAGAGGTGAGGAGACGGAGAGGAGCAGCGGCGCGTCTGAGGCGCGCACAACCAACCTACGGGGTCGCTGCTACCTGCTCTTTTAAAAAGGCTCCACTGGTCCAATAGGAGGTCTGCCAGCCCGAAGAGACCTGACGTCACATACCCCCCCCCCTCCATTTGAACTATTGGAGAAATTATATCAGCATTACTTCCACGACATTGAATGGATGGAAAAAAAATAGTGCCATTTTCAATCTCAGTGATTTTACTGCGGGTGCTCCGCTACCTTGTGTTGAAATCCAGATTGCATTTGGTCTTTTTATTTTCTTTCCTTACAGTTTCATTTCCATGATATAAAAATAATGATTGTATGATTGTATTATGTGTGGGTTTACAATATTTAAACACACTGCAAAAGGTTAAAGGCAAGCATACTGCCACCAGAGAAGAGGAGACTAAGAGAAAACAGGTCAGTTCCAACTCCAGTAAAATTTAATGTAAACAGGCTGCAGCTCAATAACTGAAATATGTAAGAATGTAACATCTACATTTATTCAAGTAGCCTACTGTTCTCATTCATAATGTGGATGCTGCATCCCCTGTTTTATTTAACAGCTGAATCTATTGTCCAGTTTAATGGTCCTCTTACAAAATAAGGTGCACTGTTAAATAACTTGAATTAAATAAGTCAGTAGAAAAAAGCAAATGTTATAATATGTTGCCATGTTGACAGCATGAATATGTAATTTAAATAACATGAATGAATGAATCAATATTAAAACTTAAATTACACACATAATCTTCCTATTTAATTTAATTTTTTGAATGTTAAAATCAACCTGCAAATATTTGAGAGTCAGGTCAGCAGTGGTAACATCCCACAGATAAATCGGCACTCATCATATGACAGACTGAATATAAAAGTGGTGACATGCCAAGATATTCTCAAATTACTTACCAGTGATATGTAACATATTTTGAAAAACAAGGTAAGCAAGACCACAGATGAGTCTTATTTATCAGGTATAATTAACATCTGAGACTGTAACGTAGTGCTTCATCTTCAAGGGTCTACGATGGATTTATAAAGGCAGCCATCAACCATGTGATGGAGATGCATGTCTATTGTATAGTGTAAACTTTTCACACATTTTAAAACGAAATAAATAGATAAATATAAGTTTAATCCAACTAAAATTGCAAGTTGTAATAGGGTCTTTTTAAATCCTTTGTCATTCTTTATTGCAGCTAACATATGAATGTATTTTTTGGTCAATATAATATTTTAAATGTGTTTAAAAATCTGTGCATATTGTACCCAGATTACAAATCTAAATGTGAAGGTCTCCACACACTGCTCGTTTGAAAAAGGAAAACGTGTACAGATATGAGGGGTGCATCCAACACTGCATCTGTTCACTGCTTTCCAGTCGTAAGAAGCAGAAAGATAACAGTAATTGAGGCCAGTAAAACATTTAAAAAATGATGTTACATTTCATATGAACTCTACTCTGCGGATGACAGCTATGCATAATCTGTCACCATGTGTCTCCCCCGTGGAGTGATGGCAGAAAAGCTGGTAAAGAGATGTATGTTCAGACACAAATGAACGATTCGTTAGGCCATTGTGAGCGCTGTGCATCATTGTATTTTCTTACTTCCCAGACCCAGAAACCATTGTGGGAAATGCTATTGTATTGTCGAGTGCTTGTTTTTTTGTGTGTTTTTTTTTTGTGGGTTTTGTGATTTTTTCAGTGAGTGTGCAGCTTTTGAAATGAGTCTGAAAACACACACACACACACACACACGCACACACACACACACACCCACCCACTCACCCACACACACACACCCACACACACATACACAGAACACAAACACTAACAGAAGCCTTTATGCATGTTTTTTTGTTTGCTTGGTTGCTTTTGTTTTCAATCTTTTTGGGAACTATAACATAACCTGTGTATGTCTGTCTTCCTTTCTCATGCATTTAGGAACCCCTTTCATATAAGATTGTAGTAGTTTAACCCCGACAGTGAAAGGAGAGAATAACGGGGTTCACCTGGCTCACTGTACCACTTATTTAACTGTGCACACAGCATGATGTACTGAGATCAAATTTGACTTTTAATATATCATGAGGCGATTATAATATCTTAGAATGATATTGAAGTAGCAAACGTGGAGGTTTGGATGATGAGTTTTTAGATTCGACTTTAACTTCGTTGTTACACTGCAGAAATGCAACTATAGTATTCTTTTTATCATCACAACATCAGAAATATCTAATATAAAACACCAGTAATAATGTTGTTCAGTGTCGAGTGTTTATAAAAACGGACATGACAGTGGTGTCAATTTACTCTCAGCATTAAAAACAGTGTATTACCAAAAATGCCTCAATATTCCTTAATTAAAGAGGAAAACTAATGGGGGACAGTGGGAACGCATTAAACCAATAGTATTAGCTTGCCAACCAGTTAACATAGTAATGCAGGTTTGAATGATTACCATTACCCTAACCACTTTATATACTTTATTTAGTTCCTTCTGCCATGCAGTATTTGTATGTATTTTTATTTTTCAGTGTTTATGCAATGTGATATCCCAAACAGATGAGAGCTAACCTGATGTCCAAATTCTTACAGGATATAGGTATGGTTATTTTGCTTATAGTGATACAATATTTCATTATTTTAGTATAGCAATATATTTAATTATATCTTTTATTCAAATGAATTGGTTTTCCTTTGCCCTGAGGTGGATTTTTATCCTACTTGATTCAATTATTTTTTTCTGATAGTGTGAAATTGACATGTTGTTACAATTAATAATAATATTGATGCGAGGCAACACAAACATGTTGAGGTGACGACGATGTATTGAGCTGACTAGGTGTGTCATGGAGCTGGGAAACCCTGAGAGTAGCTGAGGAGCAGACCAGGGTTTAAATAGTGCAAAACTGATGTGATGGTGAGGAGCTGAAGCAATCTGGGGAAGGTGCAGATCACCACACCCACAGATTCACACAGACACAATCAGAGACACATAAACACAAGGGAATAAGTACAAATCAGAGGCATGCCCGAGATCATGTCGTAAGCTGCCGCAAGAGACCATATCAAATTCAACATTTTCTATCATGAGATAACCAGAGATGTGTTTTCAGGACAGGACTGCACCAAGATTAGATAAGACAAATTATTATTTTTGTTGTACTTGTAGAAACACCCTTCCCTGTGTATTCACAATTAAAGGTTGCATATGGGGACACTGAGGTTAGCTGCCATGTTGATCAAGTGTGACGGCTACAATAAATAATAAATTCTGGCCCAAAAACAGGAAATACCAGCTGGGGCGTGTCAAAGTTGGGTCAGCGCTCAACGGTCTACGTTCAGGTACTAAACTCCTGTTCGATCACAGTGGTTATGCATGTGCAAACCCCGCTCCTCTCGCTCCTCTCACTCACTTCGCTCATGCTCACTCTGCCCCTCTCTCTTCTCCCCTGCTATTCTCTGATTAGCGTGCAGACACGTCACTCAGCAGCGCAATGCTGGCTGCAGGATGGCAGAGAAGAAAAGGAGCGCCGTATGGTCTTATTTTACAGCAGCAGACCACAATACTGCAAGCTGCAATGTTTCCAGAAGACAATTTTGGGCATTTTTTACCCGTATGCCCCTCTACCCATGGAAAGGTCCTCAGGTGATGAAAAAGCAAATAAAGACCCAATTTATGAATATTTAAATAAACTGATCAGATTTGCACATAAGCCTTATTTTTTCAAGTATAAATTAAATGCACCACATAAAAAATAAATATAAACATGAATCATATACAGATGTATATGTATGTATTTGCTTTAAGATTGCATTGCTACTGTTTTGTACTTTTTGCTTGCATTTCTTACATGTATTGTTGTTCTGTTGTCTAGTACTGTACTCGGGAATGTTTATTATTTAGCTTATTATTTGCTTGCAGAGCTGCAAAGTAGACGGAGGGGGGAGGAGGGGGATCCCCAAACCACAACCAGACCGGATTGTGTGTGCTGACGGAGGGAAGTGGGTGCGATGCTGCCTTGTACCTATCAGGAACGCCAAGACGCTGAATGACTGGTTATAATATGACAAAAATGGCTAACATAAAGAAAAGAAGGTTTGATGCAGAATGTTGCCCTTTTTTGAGGAAAAAAGGACAAATGGTTACTTTTTTGTGGAAGTAGAAGGCAAGCCAGTGTGCTTAGTGTGTGGGGCATCTTGGGGTAATTTGTATTAAAGCACCTTCATTACAAAGTGCTTTTCCATTGGTAAATATAAAATCAACAAAAACACAATATTAAAACCAGAGATGATTCAAACAATAATAGGTGGCGTCTGTTTAAAAAGCAAACGAGAAGGGTAAAACAGAGAGATAAAACAAAGTTGCACAGATAAATTAAAAAAAATTACAGCATGAAAGAAAGGTGCTTCTTCAAATTTATTAAGAAGGTTCTGGGGTAAAATTATTTAGTTAGGCCCTCGTAGGATTTACTTAAACTCGAAATATGAAAAAGGTTCCCCACTCCTGGTTAAAAGCATGTAGTTTTGAGTTTAACGTTGTATGTCCGCAGAGTCCCCATGGGTTGGTGTGTGGTAAGGTTTGAGTCTAAATCAGGATAAAAATACAGCTTTTAACCCGCAATTTATGTTCTGGTTTGATCCGCATGCACACACTTATAAAACACACAAAGCAGTACTTACTAACATTTGATTTAAATGTGTACCTGTCTCTCTTTCAAATACATGTCCAGGAACAATGGTTTGCAATGGTTGGCCCACTGGTTCAGCATGAAATCATTTAAAAACATTGCACTCACCAAAATCACACGGTTTTCCAGTGACGTTGGTGTATGCAGCTTTGAATTAAATTAGAGACATTTTCCATTGCATTAGTGGTTGTTCTTCTGTACAACCACAAATTAACCAGAATATCAAAAAACAACATATAAACGAAAGATCCAAACATGTACAAGTTTCAAAAACCGGACATGTTGAATGGCCAAAACACTTAAAACAATACTTGCAGTTTAATCAAACTGAAAGACTGCTATATATTCATAGAGTTCAGTATGCCAATGACTTGCACTTATGATACAGTTTGACTGAAGTAGGTCCAAATAGAATTGCAGAAAGAGACCTTCCAAATCTATAATTCTGTCTCCATCATTGATAGTGAGGGTCCTGTAAGCATGGCAACCATTCCACCAAATCTCACAAACACAAACACACACAAAGACCACACCAGCAGGTATATTGTACACCTACGCTCCCAGGCACACAAAAAGACATACTCAGCCACACACATATGAAACACTACTTTGTGAAATCCTCCTAGAAATGTAAACTCAAAACCAAATTATAACTCAAATTATAATGTAAAACAGCTTCTTAATAAACTCTTAACAGAAATGATTTACAGAAACAACGTTGAGTCTGAAATAGAACGTACAGGAAACAAAAAGTTTAAGAATCAGTTTGGCAGAAAAATGTAAGCAAAAACCATCAACAACTAGACCGCTGACACAAAAGCAGCAAATGGACTCCCTGAATGTCCCTCCCCCACTCTCTCATCCTGTTTCCATCTCTTCTTCACTGTCTCTAGCCAAGGTAATGCAATTCAATCCTAAACTGTGGATTTGTCAATAACCTGATATATTAATTATAAAACATTTTATATTTTCTGCTCAGGTAAACATTTTATCTGACTCCATCATTTCACTATTCATTGACACATCGAATGTGATGTGATGACATTCAGTCATGACAAATGTTATCCTTACCGTAATCATAATTCTCCCCCTGATTTTTTAGAGTCGGGCAAAATGGAGATTCATACATTGTCCTTCAACCTAAACAGACACCTACCACCACCTGTTTGTCCCTACCCTCTGATACAACCCACAGGTGTGTTCTGAATTAGCATACTGTACCTATTACATTCCAGACCCTTTGTCATTTAGATGTAATAAGATGGTTTTGGGAGGCACTTGCAAAGGAGCTGTACATTGCCACACACAAACACTTTGATTTCACTTAGCAATAAAATGTGATTATAGGTCATAAAAATCTACTTGCACAAATGTGATGTAGTGTCTTGTGTCTTAGGTTCTCTGCATTTCCTGTCAATGTATCGGTTTATGCAGTTCACACACAGAATAACCATAACGATTATAGGCCTTTGTATGTATACTTTGAATGGCTTCAGACTATTTAAAAAAAATAAAAAAATTGTTACCCCAAATGGATAAACACAACCCATTTATTTGTAATTTAACATCTATCTTGTCTTTCTTGTTTTCTCCCTGTGTTTTTCTGTGCTGTCACGCATTAACACATAATTAACATACTTTCTCCTCGTTTAACCTTACTCTTAACTCTAGACCTAAACGTGAACCTAATTCCAGTCTTGGCCCACATACTATCACCTCTCATCATTCTTTTTTTACTGGCATTGAGGTAAACACCTGCATACATAGACACCCATGTGCACACCTAAACAAATCCACACAGACAATTGTAGAAGTTCTGTTGTTTTTAATCAGCAATGGGGCCCCACCCTTGCAGATAAGCGTCTGGTTACATGTCTGTAAAGAGCAGTGGGGAAGGCAGAGCATCCTCGGCAGATGGCCCTATCAGTGTTGGGTAAACCAGCGGCCAGGGTGGCCGTGTTTGGCTTAGCGGCCTTTAAGTAATTCATTGTGTTCACTGAGAAGGAGCATCTGTCGACCCCTCGGCCCTGGATATGCACACACAGACATGCACACACGCACACACACACACACACACACACACACACACACACACACACACACACACACACAAACACTTAAACTCAAACACACACACAGAGTTACGCATAGATGCATAGATAAACATACTTAGATGAATATTCGGTTGCATGTGCAACTGCAGGTACACGCACATACACACGCACACCTCTTTCTATAGTTGCAAGTTAACTCATTGAGACAAAGTATTCCCGACCTGGACTGTCACAACTACATGATCACCTCATCCTAAACTTTACTCTAACCTTTATAGGAATGGCCAATATGTCCTCATGATGATGGCTTAAAGCTAATTATGTCCTCACAACCATGGAAAGACACAAACACACGCACACAGTCATGTTGCCATGACTTCAGAGGAGATAACATTGACCCACATTAATTCCCTGAAGACTTGTCTTCACCATAACTACTGCTTGTCTAACCCTTACCCTAATCCTTACCCAAACCTAATATAAACCAAAGCTTAGGTCCCCAGAATTTGAGTTGTACCTGGACCTCACACACTGAAACACACACACACTAAAAGAGGTTTCAAGCTCAATTGAAGTGGGCCATGCAGGTGGCCGGATGAAAAGGAGAGGTCTCTGGTCCATGTGACCTACTCTGATTAGATAGCAATCACTGATCTTAGTTAATACTCAGTAAGAACACATTTTCCTGCTTACGTGAAAGCAGGTCTTAATTAGAGAGAGACAGAGGGGAAGAGACGATGTAGAAGAGAGGAGGGAGGAGACAGAGTGAGCAGCCATGCTTTATTTTTTTCTTGTCTCTCCATTATAGCCTGTACATACCTGCCCTTCATGGGCCGTTTTCTCAAAAGCAGGTGATATTACAATGGAGACATGCCAAACAACTCATCTCGATACAACGTGTATTATATTTATTTATTCATAAGAATCATGGCTGACAACACTTGTGATATGGTGGTAAAAAAGTAATTGAATTGAGTGTGAAGTCCAAGAGCAGTGTACCATGGACTAAACTAATGCCATTATTATAAACCAAACTGTTTCATTGGTTGACAAGTTCCTCTTTTGACTTATCATATAAATGTTTGCAGCGGAAAACAGTGCCCAATAATTAAAGTATTTACTCTGGAATATATAGAGTATACAGATAACTGAAACTGAAATCTTTTTTGAGCTATACTTAAAACTGGATTTCTTCTTCATGTTTGCTGTTACAAAGATTCAGTATTGGAAAGTCGGACTGATATTAATTGATATCTGAAGTTATTTATTTTTTATTTTACTGTTTTACTCGTTAGCCGTCAATCAGCAAAATAGCATAAATGATCTTAATAATTATCCATGCATGGTGGAAGAATATGTGACCACTTTCATTTAAATGTGTCTGTACAATGTCGTTAAACCACAGAGTAGATACAATAAACCTGAGAAATGGTCATTATCATATGTACCTTATACATAAAAAAAGCTCTACAGGGCTATTTCATACAGCAGCATGTATGCTAATGCATGGTCATTTAATTCAACATGGTGGATACCCTCACTTACATATCACCAGGACAATGTGTATAATATTCAATAAGAGGATTTTCATTTATTGCAAATACTGAACGCTGCTGTTGGTACGATATTGTACTTTTCAGCAGAGGGTCGGTCTCTCGCTGCTGCTATACAATGCAGAAGGCAAGGAGAAAAGATACTGGGTGGGACATAACACACTGTAACGTATGCAACCGCAGTGGCTCTTCAAAGTTAACGATACACCATGCAAGAGTTACCCATCCAAACAGTATTTCCAAATACCACATCAACTGATGGACATGTTCTTAAAACGTGCTGCTTCCTTCAACCAGCACTCTGCCAAAGGAATAATAATAGGAAAGTGCCCATCACTCTGCTTTTCAGCTCACACTCCGAAATGGCAGAAATGACAGGCCTGCTCCTGCTTTGGCTGTTGAGACTTGGCTGTAATGTGTACAGCCGCTCAATCCCCCACCAAGGCCGTTCGCTTCTAACTGAATTGGGAACGTGAGAGGGTAGTGAGGCAAGTTCATGTGACCCCTTTTTAAGCTCTTCCTCTGAGCATTTTCTCTTTTTGCTTTGGGGGAAAATGGCAGAAATAATTGTGTTCCCGTCTTTTTATCTTGTACTGCTAACCTGAGTGAGGGGAATGTTTGACCCTGTGGAGAGAAATGACCATGTTCCGCTCATGATCAATACTCCCCTTATGGCTGATTCTCCTTCAGCACACTAACACACATAGTTACACTCATAAGCATTATAGCCTCTGCTCAATTTTCTCATTGCATTAAAACTTGAAAAACAGAAAGAAAAAACTGAGACAGGTGTCTCTACTGAATTATAACAACAACTGTGAAACTGAGATTTTCTGTTGTTTGCAAAGATCAAGAGTAAGAAATGGATTTTTTTTACATTTAGCTTACACAAGTATTTGCACACATGCACATGTAAAAACACACACCTTATACTCTGCACACACAAGCACACCCATACCACACATACAAACACACACACCGTCAAGGGAACTTGCATTTTGAGTATCCTTCCTTGCCTCTGGTTACTCAAATAATTATGCCTTGCATGAAAATTGAAATGAAGATGTGACCTTTAGCAGGAGGGTTTCCTTGCAACTAATTACACATTAGAACAAGAATATGGCTTTTCGAAATAATTATTTTCGTTTAAAGTAAATAACAGGTGGTTTGAAAAAAATATATAGACTCCACCAGAAGAAAAAAAACATTGCTAACTGTGCGTCCACTGTCATCCAAAATCACAAGGAAAGCCCATGTTGTACCGTGTACCAGCATGTACTAGTGTTTATTTATTTGTATGTTTTTTTTTTACACTTGAATACACCAAAACTGACTGTTCTTATTTTCACATAATTCCACTCTGACATCCAATGTGGTGTGACAAGTATAATTATTTGTGAACAACTAGGGGGTGTGTCGAAACACTTCAATACTTGTTTGTCAAATATAAACGATTTTAGTTGTTAAAATTCACACTCAAAATCACATGAAAAAACTCACAAAGAAGGAACAACAACTCAGTGAAATACAAATCAAATTTGAAATTGTTGTATTGAGTTTCTTGCAACTCTGTAATTACACTCCACCATCCAGAGGGAAATGTTATGCATTGTACTTCACCACATTTGTTATTATTAATAAGGGGATTTTAAAGGATAAATGATTTTAAATGTTTCTGAGTGTTGTATAGAAAGAAACTTTTGCTATTTAAAATTTACATTTTTCTCCTTCTCCTACAAATTTGCTCCTCGCCCATTTATCAGGAAATTCAATCATCAGAGGGTCTGACTAAGGGGTTTGCTGATCCACTTGGTCCCCTGGGCTGTAACTGGGCTTGCCCATTCTTTTATCCATCCATGCAGGAGACAGACTACACCTTCTCACACTGTTTCTTTTGCTTCTCCACCTCTCTAGAAGTCTTCGCGCTTCACATTTTGCGACGTTGAGGATGCTGCAGCAAAATACCATAATGCATTTGTGATCACTGTAATTTCACTGAAAAAAAATCCACTGCGACAAAAGACATGAAAAGTTCAGCTGCATAAGGACCCGAAAGTTATGGCGCTAAAACATCCTGTTGTGCTCTGAAATGAGGCTGTATAAAAAAGCTAAAAGCTTTTGTTAAATGCCAAATACAAACGCATGTGCAAAATTGTAGAAATGATAAAACAATATATTTCAATTTGCTCCCCAAGCTAGGAATAACCTTTTATAAGTGCCTTTTATTTAGGAGTTGTATCGTGTCAATAGATGTCCTCTATGCTTCCAGATGTCCTTTAATGCAAATGCTCTTTTGGACATTTCTGTTATAATGATAATAATAACAGCAATTGTACATTTTGCACTCTGTTCAGCTCCATTATTTAGTATTCCAAAATACTGTTTCAAATGTTATAACTTTTATTTTGCATAACACTTATTCGCATTTGTTACATGCCTTTCCCCACTGGCTGTTAAAATGGAGACAAATGAAAGTTTCCAGGTAACTCCACTTTGGGGCAGAGGGATAGTGCCGAAAGCAAGCGATTAAGAGCAAACATTCGTGTGCTATTTCATTTGGAGAAAGAGATGTGAGCAAGAGCAGGAAGAATACATACTGTCCACTTTGGGCTCCAAAAAGCCCAGAAGGATGAAGAAATGATCTTAAATGAACACTGTGCCTTCTGGCAGATGCCTTCTGGCTAAAAAAAAGTGTATAAAAACACTCAGATGCACCCACCCCATCTTGTCTCAACTTCATGGGCTAAAAGCTGAGGCGAGGGTCTTGTGTAGAGGGAAAATAACAGAACGACCACAGGATAGTGTGTGTGGGTTATTGTTGTGGCACACAAGCAGGTCCACATACTCACACGCATACACATGCACATGATTTTGATGCAGTGGAACACAGTCACAGCTCAAACATATGCACTCATGCACAAAGACAATACTAACATGCAGTACACACAAGCAGTCATACATACATACATGCGTGCACATTCACACATTCTCACAGATGTGCACACACACACACACACACACACACACACACACACATATAAACGGGGCAGGTTTAATCAGACATATTTGAAAAGGAAAATGCCATTATATTTTAAAGTGGATAATTCACATCCTTCCCTCCATTCATTTCTTCTTTTCAAACTGACATTTTATGCCCACTACATGTGCTTTTATGGAAAATTACAACATTTAAACGGGACTCGTTGGTCAGGGATAATTGCACAAAGAGCCATTAGCAGTCTTCCAAGACCAATGTACTGCATTATAGTTTTTCTTTTTATAATGCTATTGTCAATCTATAAGAACATGTCTCATTAGAAGGAAGATAATCATAGTTTTGTCAATATGGGGAGCAAAATGCTGGTCACCTCAGGTTCTCTTATGCTGTATGTTGTTATAAACAAGTCAATTAGATGAAATAGGCTTAACAAACAAGACAGTTATATTCAATGAAGGTCAAGTGGTTAACAAAGGTCTTTTGTTTTTTCCCTACCAATTAGGTTAAAGCAATTATAATCATGTTCAAAGTTTGCTGGCACACTCATGCTCCTCACCTGCAAACCCACCTACTGATCAGTAAACTGTTTTTTCAGTGAGATCAGCAGGTGGATCTCTGGCTCTCCAAAAAGTGTATAAAAACATTAGGAAAAAATAACTAAGAATAGAAAAGGTGAACAAATTGGTTAATAAATAATGACACGAGTTTTATCTCTTTCACTGCCTGTCTCACATCCAAAACTGCTGTTAGTTGTACACGCTGCAATGCCATACTTTGCCTGAGGAAGCTGTGGAGGCGCTGTTTGAATCGACGGTCTGTGCTTCCCTTTCCTCGCTGCTGTCCTCTTCTTCTTCTTCTTCTTCTTCTTCTTCTGCGTTTCCTCCACCACCATCGCGCAACAACAACCAACCGCTGTGCGAGCGACCGTTGGAATGTGACCTGTGACAGGAGACAGGGGACAGGAGACACTCTGCAGGAGCAGGGGACACCGACAGCTACGAGCTGACGTTGACTTGTCGAGCTTAAACTTCCAGGAGTGTTGTTGACTCGTGTTGCTGAACTTGGCGGAGGAAGCAGGGAGCTCCCCTTAGCAGGGTTTTTTTTTTATGAAAAAAAGCACTTCATTCATTGAGTGAGTCAGCATCCGCGTCTTATGTTAACAGTCTAATTGATATAGGATACAGTGCGCACCTTTTTTGAATGTGGAGGACCCTGAGTGAGCTACTAGCCGAGGTTTCTGGAGTGTAGTTAAATTACGCCAGGCTCGTGTGGACGGAGCAGAAAGTTGTCCTGTCTCTGCCCTCCTTAGATCCACGTTCAAGGGACATCGTCAGGGCTTTTAGAACATGTAAACGTACCCGACAATAGTGAATTTATATAAGCAGAAAATAGTCTCTTTTTTTATAACTGGTCCACCTTGATTAGATTTGTTTTACTAATTTATCAGATATAAACGTACACATGTCAATAACATTTATTTGACCACAATATTACATGGAAATTTAGTCGACGTGTTGGAGACATATTTGGGCTGTAGATATTTAATTTTATATCTATAGCCCAAACTCCCACATGCAAACACATACACCTCCTGTAAATGTGTTCAGTTTAGAGAGAATATTTAACTTGAACCTAGTTCCCGCTCATAACCTACAATTTGCTCTGTTTTGACATTGAATACACTTCAATCTTTTTTGTGAGTTGTATTTGTGGAGTTACTTTGTTGTCATTTATGGCTGTTGTTTAGTGAATAATCATCACTTTAGCTGACTTATCAGTTTGATCTCAGATTTGGGTTAACGAACAACATTTGACTCCCAAGCATAAGCGACAGGGTCCTCATTAGTCTCATCCCATCTCTCTTTCTTCTGAAACCACAGATACCAGGATTGTGCATGTGATGTAGTTGTTTCACCATTCTCCACACCTCTAACTGCTAACCGACGAAGGGTTTCAGATCATTCTCTGATCACAGCAATGGATGAGGATACTCCGACCCTGAAACCCAGGCGGATCCAGAATCAGAATGTGGTTCATCGTCTTGAGAGGCGCAGGATATGCTCAGGTCGACCAGGAGCTCAGTGGTACCGAGTGCGCTGCTTCCACCAGAACCTGTTCCCCAATTTTACAGTGGTCAACGTGGAGAAGCCCCCCTGCTTCCTTAGGAAGTTTTCACCTGATGGACGCTGCTTCATTGCCTTCTCCTCAGACCAGACTTCTCTGGAGGTAAGCGGAGAAAAAACGCTTAATTTTTCTCATGTTTCCTACATTGGAGTTAGACATTTACGGCACATGGAATACAGTAGGAACCGATTTTGGCTCATCCAACTTCCCAATTTACCAGAGACAAAACCAATATTCATCTTCCTCTTTCAGATATATGAATACCAAGGCTGTCAGGCAGCTCAGGATCTGCTGAGAGGTCAAGAGGGAGAGACTCTTCAAACAGCCAATGACCAGCGCTCCCTCAACATCAGAGGGCGTCTGTTTGAGCGTTTTTTTTCCTTGCTCCATGTCACTAATGTAGCCTCAAACGGGGAACACCTAAACCGTGAGTGCAGCCTCTTCACAGACGACTGCCGCTATGTCATTGTTGGCTCGGCTGTGTACGTCCCAGAGGAGCCCCCACCCTACTTCTTTGAGGTAGCAAGGCCCTCAGATTTAATAAAACTTAAGCAAACGAAAACCACATGTGGCTTAAATGTCTTCTTGCATATCATATTTTTTATCTCCCACCAGGTGTATCGCAACAATGAGTCTGTTACTCCCAATCCCCGGTCTCCTCTAGAAGATTATTCCCTCCACATTATTGACCTCCACACTGGGAGGCTGTGTGACACCAGGTCCTTCAAGTGTGACAAGATAATTCTGTCCCACAACCAGGGCCTCTACCTGTACAGGAACATCCTGGCTGTGCTATCAGTCCAGCAGCAGACCATACATGTCTTTCAGGTGAGCAGGCAGAGATTTAATGTCTGGAAAGGTTTCAAACTGTTCAATGAATCTCAGGTATTAAATACGTTTTTTCCTCTGCCCGGCACCCCCCCCCTCTCCAATTAGGTGACCCCAGAGGGAACGTTTCTGGATGTGAGGACTATTGGCAGATTCTGCTATGAGGACGACCTCCTCACTCTTTCAGCAGTTTACACAGAGGCTCAGGCCGAGAGCCAACCAGGGTTCCCTCGTCTGTACACTGACAAAACCATCAACTCTCTGAAGCACAGGCTGCTGGTCTACCTGTGGAGGAGGGCTGAGCAGGATGGTAGTGCCACTGCCAAGAGGAGGTATGCAAGATTACTCTCCTCTTCTTCAATCCAAACTTTATTGCCTACTTACTTTGATCCATTCAGTTGGCTTTTACTGTTTATTCAAGTTTCAATGGTCCAGAAACCCCACATTGACAAACCTATTGGTTACTATCAGCAGTTCATGCTGCCCTTTACTATACCGCATATGTTGTATCATTACTTTTTCCCAAACTAAAAATATGTGTTTGTTTTCTCCAAATAATTGACTTCAGTTTGTTGATAAATTGGTCACTAGTCATTAAATACCTTGCACAGTTGGATTGGATGTTCATGTGTGTATACCTTATAAATGAATTTGATATGCTCTTCCCTAATATCCCTCATATCATAATCCATCAAGCAAACTAATTATTATTGAATTATCCAGTGTAATTTGCCAAAAGTTCCGACACTCTCATCTGAGGAACATTTGAGTAGTTTTTTCTCTTTCTGAAAGATAAATGTCAATCATCAATAATCGCAGCAGTTGCTGAACCATATTCCGGTTGTGGACTAATCATTTTCATCTATATCATCATAAATATATATATATATAAAGTATGATCCGTTTATTTGACCCAGCTCTTGGTTTTGACTTCTCTGTTGGATGGTGTCAGATTCTTCCAGTTTTTTGATCAGCTGAGGAGGCTGAGGATGTGGAAGATGCAGCTGCTGGATGAGCATCACCTCTTCATTAAATACACTAGTGAAGATGTGGTCACACTCAGAGTCACCGACCCTTCACAGGTAGGAACCCACCCACGCAAAAACACACACACATCTGAATCCCTCCCCCTGTTCTCTTTGTTGCCTTCCCCTGCCTCTCTCAAGTCTTTTGTTGTTCAAGCTGTATAAAAAGGATTCCTTTTTTCGGGTCTCCAAGGACACGTTTCTCCCACCGATTTCATTTGTCCTGTGTCTCATTCATGGTGACATTAAATAGATCTAATTAATCCTTGTTTTATTTACATAAAATCCAAGCTTTCTGACCTCTTTATTGAGAAGCTTTTTCTATCTCACAAATGACACATTTACAATATATCATTTAAATTAAAATGTAACCTACAGTGTATTAAACCCATAGATGGAAGCTGGATATATTCAAGTATTGTAGAATGAATGCCTCACTCTTTCTGACCACCAATGTTTTTTTAAATTCTCAAAGACTCAAGCGAATTTTGTTATGATGAAGTATATTTACATGTGTCTATATATATAAGAAGAAAACATCACAAAATGCTTTATTTTTTCACTCCAAACCTCCACCCTGCTCCACTTTTGTTCTTGTAGCCGTCATTTTTTGTCGTGTACAACATGGTGTCTACAGAGGTGCTGGCCGTCTTTGAGAACACCTCCGACCAGCTGTTGGAGCTGTTTGAAAATTTCTGTGACCTATTCCGAAACGCTACACTGCACAGCCAGGCTGTCCAGTTCCCTTGCTCCGCTTCATCCAACAACTATGCACGGCAGGTCCAAAGAAGGTAACGTTCTGACAGGAGAAACAAAATTATATATAAATATACTGTCTACACCAAAAATATATATACACAAAATATATAGGTATACACACACACATACATATTCCAGTTTTGCCAACCTCCAACCACAAACCTGCAGCTGATGTGCAGCTAAATGTCGGGAAGGATTTGAACATGCTAGTTAGAAAGGGGAAGTAGATCAGCAGCAATTGCCTGGAGGTGGGGGAAGGAGTTTTAAGACTTAAGCTGGATATGGAAGGGAGACATATAGGCACTCATTGTGGCTTGAGCGGCTGTGATTGAATTTGGTGGCTCAACTCGCCAGCATAGGTGACAAAATCCTCTGAGGAAAGTGAAGTGAGGGGAGCAAAGAGTGGGGGGAGGAGTGAGGAAGGAGGAGAATGTAAAGGCTTGAATGAGGAAAAGCGCTTAGAATTGGATTTGAGAGCAAAAATAGATGTTGGAAGAAAGAGAGGAGAAACTGAAAGCTGTAAAAAAAAAAAAAAAACGCATTTATGTGACTTACAATTTGCCAAGAGTGAGGCAAGGTTTATAGAGTGAAACAGGCAGGCCTTTAAGACTGCACAAAAAAATGTGAAAATATGGACATAGGGTATAAATGTCTGATGAGCGAAGGACAGAGGAGGGAAATTGAGACTATTGAGTCCCCATTGAAGTGTGCGTGCGTGCGTGCGTGTATGTGCGTGTGTGTGTATGCACGCACGTACACAAACTGAAGTATAGAGCTTTTCTCAACACCAAGCAGCTATAGTAAAACTACTCTGCACACACTGCTCAGAAGTGGGCAGTCGTGGAGCCTTACATGAAGAACACAGTGCCAAATGAAATTGATTATCCCTAATTTTGTTTTCCTGATATGCCTTCCGTCTGTCTGTGCCTCAGATTCAAGGACACCATAGTGAATGCCAAATACGGCGGCCACACTGAGGCTGTGCGTCGGCTGCTGGGTCAGCTGCCTATCAGTGCCCAGTCATACAGCAGCAGCCCTTACCTTGACCTCTCCCTCTTCAGCTATGATGACAAGTGGGTGTCCGTGATGGAGAGGCCCAAGACCTGCGGAGATCACCCCATCAGGTACAAACTCCATCGGGCTGAATGAGCATGTTAATCCTGGAAAATGACCAAGTAGAGAAATATAATTTAAAGTGAAAATATGATGAGACCAATGTTTGTTGCAAATGTAATCAATCGTCATGTGATCCATTTCTTGATCAGTTATTTGAATTTACTTGTGGGAATCATTCTACATGTAAATTGTTTGCCAGAATGTAGACAGATAAAGGGTGTATGGTGTATTTGGAGAAGCTGTTGTTGTTACCTCCCTTCAAATGTGTGGTAAAAGTTTCAAGCTAAATGATAAGTCACTCACCAAAGAATGAACAATTAAAATGATCCGCAGTTGCTGTCCTAGGATCATGCAGCTATTGCTATTACAGACCACAATCAACATGTAGGAAAATCTGTTATTTTCCAATAGAAGGAATAACAGCCTAGATCTCTGTCATACAGCCATCAGTGCCAATGACATCCCATGGACTGAACTAGACATAGAGTTTAACTCGGTTTCTCTGTCCATTCCTCTCTCACTCATCAGATTCTATGCACGCGACTCTGGCCTCCTGAAGTTTAAGATCCAAGCAGGCCTTCTGGGACGTCCGGTAAATCATGCTGTACGACGTCTAGTGGCCTTCACCTTCCATCCCTTTGAACCCTTTGCCATCTCTGTCCAGCGCACCAATGCAGAGTATGTGGTAAACTTCCACATGAGGCATGTGTGTGCTTGAGGAGCTGGTGTGCGTGTGCGCACACATGCATATATAACAAGGATAAGAGCCTTCAGAGTTATACTTGGAAACCAAGTGTAGGACGGGTGGGCTTCTTCTACACTCCTCCTCCAGAGAAATCAGCAGCCTTTCTCCTCCTAATAGAAACCACAGTTTCTCTTCTCTTTGCTCCGCCATTCTGCCTTTTCCTTTTGCCTCCCCTTTACCACTTCCTCCACAGAACAAAGAGGGACCTGTAGGGAGGAGAAGCTGGAATAAGTGTTAATGGAGATGTAGAGAGAGTGATTGATGTGCAACGGAGGAGGGAACAGTAGGTAGCCAGACTTCTTAGAAGAAACCAAAGGTGTTTTTTTCTCTCTCGACCATTATTAAAAGCTGTGTATTCATATCAGAATTGACCAGCCTCCAACGAACTGCAGAAAGAGGTAATTTTATATTGTTCTTAATTTTTTTTTACATTTTACTGTTTGTATATATTTTATTCCAATAAAACTGTTTAAATTCAAATCACTGCTTTTGATTTTGCTAAGCATTAGAGTACCACCATATTTAGGTGTACTTCATAACTGAGCAAGAAAAACAGTTGGTGTTCCTGCATCCGACCTCAAAATAGGGACTTGTGTATTTTCTTTAAACAATCATTCAAACATACATGTGCAAATGAGACAGCTTTTGAAAGATTCAATATTTTCCCATCATACCATTGCCATAAATGAGTGGGTGGTTAATGCACCTAAAAGTTACTCACCAACTGCCAGTGAAAAACAGATCAAAAAGACCAATCTTTAAGGTAGTTTTTACAGTGTAAAGGATCATGATTGTGTGGTTTTATATCTATCACATCCATCTGTTGTGCAGTCTGAAGCAGCAAACATCTGTTCTCAAACTTAAATGTGTTCATAAAAAATATGCAAACAAGCAATCTTCAAGTATCCAAATTAACCAATGCTCCAAGTACTGACATGAATGCAAAGTTACTAAAACAAGAACATGTACACATGTATAATAATCAGACGTAAAGGCCAAAAAAGCACACACCCATGCAACTGCAGAGAGGTCATGGTGGTATGGACAGCAGGTGCTGAGGGATTATGTGTTCTCTTAGCCTCTGGTTACAAACCATAGTGG